>JAMXBB010000001.1:10633914-10670883 GCA_024138015.1 Lumnitzera littorea | reverse complement strand
TTTATTATATATCCCTATTATTTATATAATATCAATTTTCATCCTAATATTTTCTATTTATTATATTTCTAATAATTATGTATTATGTATATAATACACTTTTACTATTTCTATCACTTTAATTACCATCCCTAAACATCAATTATCATTTCAAAATGTCTAAATTTATCCTAAATCAGATTTTACTCCTAATTTCCCTAATTTACAAAATTAACTTAAAGTTAACTATTTTTCCCTATTAATCATTTGCTACATAATTAACCTAATAATTACATCTCACACCCTAAATGCTATAAGTATCATACTCTATCAGATTTCAATATCCTAAAACATATAATTATTCACTAAATCAGTAATTAATCATTTAATTACTTAATTAATCATTTAATTACTCCCTAAATTACCCATTTTATGCCTCATTTTAGCGCCTAAAAATTATCTAAAAATTTCAAAAATCAATTTTTGAAAACGGGCTTCATAGCACTATTCTATATCATCTAAGTAATCTACACAAAAATTTTGGGCTCGAAACTACACTACTAAGGTCATTTATTTCTAAACTGAAATATACTCGGTTTTGTACGATTTCTTAAGGATCATATATTACAAGACATATTTTCATCAAAATAATATTTTTTCTAAAAACTACATACAAAAATATTCCAGAATAACAAAATTCATAATTTTCTAATAATATTTACTATTTTTACAAAATTACATAAGAATTGGGCTGGAAATCGGACTCACCGATCTGGGTGACTCCGGCCGCCACCGACCGTCGTAGCCTTGTCGGCAGGCTTGGGCGCTGCCACCACCGTGTGGTGATGGTGGCCGTCTACTTCCAACTGCTCGTCTGGTGGGGGTTCCCTTTAAAGGCCCTAATTGCACAGTTTTTCCCAATTTTTTTCTAACTCGAATTTTTCTCTCAATTTTCACCTCTCTCTATTTTTCTCACTTTTTAAACTGCCCAAATGAGCTCTATGATTTTTCTTGCTATTTATAGAGCTTTAGAGGATTTATTGTGCATTAAATTAGACAAGACAATTACCTTATCCCTTAATTTTTGGCTTTTGTATTGTCTTAATTTAATTGGTTAATTTTTCTTTTTCAGATTCTGACTTGCCACGACCTGATTTGCATCATTCCACACTCTTCTGATTTTTTTCTGATTTTTCCACAATTAATTTATAATTTTCTTTAATTATTTACTAATTTTTTGGCCAATTTAGGTAATTTCGTTTATTTTTATCTACACGTAAATACATGTGGGGTACATGTGAACATTCCTAATTATTATTTTGGTCATTCTAAAATTTCTAGTATATATATAATCTATCTCTAGTAATTTATTAGTTATTAGATTATATTTTTTGCCTTTTTGGTAATTAGCAATTATTATGCTTAAAATTTGAAAATTTTATAGTTTCCTATTTTATTACTTATTTTCTTAAATTCAAGTTACGGGGTTATTTTTACTAATATTTCTCTCAATAGTTTATAATTTAGGCTTGATCGGATCTTTTAGCCGATCGAAACCTTGAGTAATTGGTTGTGAGGCTTACATATCTCTATGATCTTACTTTTTCACTTGATCAAATTCCACCAAATTGCATTTGAAATGTATATAATCACCAACATGGCCATGTTAAATAATCGTATTAAGCTTCAAAAGCCCATAACTTTTCATTTCAACTGAAAATTAAGTGAAACTTATTTTCACTTCTTCTTTTTCTTTACTCATTTAAAACCTGATGTCAAAATATTATTCAATTAAGTACCAAAAATCTACCAGACACTCATAAAATCATCAGAAGCACTATAAAAACTAACTAATACATATGTATAATTAAGCATTTATCAAACTTTCTTATGCTTAAACTTTTGCTTGTCCTTAAGCAAAATTAATCAAAGAAATCAAATAATAACAAGAATCTCCCCAAACTACATTACATAAAAATCTAGCCATATATTGTATTCAATTTAATCAAAGTTCAAAAATCAATTTGCATTCCAAAATTCAAGTTCTAACCTAGCAACTTCCCTATATAACTTTATCAATCATTACATCATACCCTTAAAACACAAAATATTGAAATATTAGTTACTGAAACTATAGTGGAGTTCAAAAGTTAATCCATATAAATTAGAATTTACTCACATCATTTAAACAAGGATACATAAACTGAAAATCAGATTCAACATCAACTAATCAAGAAAGAGTCATAGGTATGTTAACCATTTAACTAAGATGTATATACTCCCTTCTTTAATCTCTAAGCACAATAATGTAGAATAAATACATTTTATATCTACTTATCCCTTAACTATCCCCTTTGTATTGATTTTCATTAGCAGATTTCTCTTCTTTGCTTTTGATTTTATAAAGCAGTTTTATTAGTTAGTAAGTCCAAGTTAGATGACCTTAAGCTATTAGGTTTTAAGATACCCTTTGAACCATTTACTTTGGGTAACTTCGTTGATAAGACTCCAACTCCATAACATCCGAGAACACCCTTAATGTAATTTAATTTCCTTTCCTTAGGAGCCCACTGTGAAAGGTCCATGTCGATGTAAGCTACACAATCATCTACTTATTGAATGAATATTCCCTTTGTTTCTTGAGAGAATACTTTCTTTAAGTTACATTCTCTTTGATACTCTCATCTAGTCTTGTTGGTAATTCGAGATTAGTGGTGAATAGACCTTAGATTCTTGCTTATGAGTCACATCAAGCGAGGACTGAGTTGTGTTGTGCTCTCCGGTGAGTCACATCTGTAAGGTAGCTTCATGAAGCTATTGTATGTGAACCTATTCCATCAATAGTTTCTTTGATATCTCAAAGAAATCCACCTAATTGTAGTATGATCTAGTGATAACCAAACTCTTAGGTACATCACCACCACCTTTTTCCCCCTAACTAAGGATCGACTATTGGTTTGACTTCATTGGGTAACCTCATTGATACGTCTTTAACTCCATAACATCTGAGGAACCCTAACAGTACTATGGACTGATCACTAGTCCGACCCTTTTGGTGACCTTATCGATAGGACTTTATCTCCATAACATCTAAGAAACACCCCCCACCCCCTTTCCCCCAATACTAAGGACTGACCATCAACTCGACCCCTTTGGGTAACCTCATCAATAGGACTTTAAGTCCATAACATTCAATGAACACCCTATACTATGGATCGACTACTGGTCCAACCCCTTTCCAGTAACATCATTGATAAGACTTCAAGTCCATAACATCTAACAAACCCCTATCCTTAGCATTGACTACTAGTCCAACCCCTTTGGCTAACCTTGTCGATACGACTCTAACCCCCTTCCCCCTTCCCCTCCGGTATAGATTGATTGCCTAATGACCTACATTGTGTACAAAAACTAAGTTGTAAGAAACTAAAGCTAGTATGAATGTCCTCCCTAAGATGTACATCAACAACCATACAATAATTCAAATTAAACCAAAAATGGGAAACAAAAAGTAGAAACAAAACAAGCATGGGCATCCATTAATATATTTTGTAAGGTACGAAATGGAGTAGTGCATAAAGAAAAAAATTAAAAAATCATAGAAAATGACTCATCAAGTAACGGTATCACTAGGCGAATTTGTACCGTCTCTAGCCTTAACACTTCCAATGAGATGCTTAATAACCTAACTAAGTAGAACACCTTCCACTTGGTGGGCAACATTCTGATCCTTAACATCCTCCTCCTTAGTAATCTCTTAATTTTCATCACTATCATCTTCGGCAACAATAAGATTGGACAACTAGCTTATGTGAAGGCTTAGATGGGTTTCTCGAACCCTTAACTAGGCATATTTGACATCTTTGAGTGCCTTCTTTTCAAAAATTCAAGGTAGTCTTTTCTCTTCATGAACCTTCTTCACCTGTCCTTTCTAGTAGTGCTTAGTTGAGCCTCTAACTCCTTAACTGTACCATGATCCCAATCTATAACACTCCATTGCTCACTAAACTTTGACTCCATTTGTTGTTCCCATTCCTCTCAACTCCAAAGTTGGTCTTAGACTTCCCCCAGCTTAGTCTTGTTAGCTTCTACTTGCTTGGAAAGTTCTTTATTTCGATATTCTATGTCTTGGAGCTAAGCCTTCATATTAAAGTTGACTTTATTTACATGGTCAACATGCACCTTCACATACTCTAGCTCTTCTTTGACCTTCTTGCGAATTTCCTTCATCTCAACGATCTTCTATTAAGCCTCTTCCTTAATCCTCTTCTTGGAGCTCTCAGCTTCCTCTAACTTTTATGACAAAACATCAATACAATGAGGAAAGCTCTTGTACCTTCATAAAGCTATCGATGTTTAGTAATAAGATCTCCTTAATTGGACTTTGTTCATCTTGTCTTGTCTAATTCAACTTCTAACATTTTGATGTCCTTCAAAAAATGAATTTGCATATATAAAATCCAACTTATGTAAGAATTACAAGTAAAAGAAAAGACAACTAAGTACATAAGTCGAAATGGATGAACTCACCTTATACAACTTAACAGCTCTGAGCTCCTTTACCCAAGCACTAAGGCTCCCCACTTGATCATCCAACATAGAGTCATCATTACGAATGTCCCAAAAAGGCTGAAACATACCCCCTCCAAAACCTGATAAATACCCAGGATTCTCAGGCGATCCTTCAGCCTCATTTTCCCATCTTGAAGATGCATCCTTAGCACTTGTTTGATAGACTACAAGTCTAAATCAATCACATTGACTCTAGATCACTTATCTAAATGTAGGGTTGCTCAATTGTGCCCAATACCCCCATCAACACCAATGATGGAATGAATCAACACCCCTAGGAACACATCTTAACCTAGGTTGCTATGCCTAACAACAACTTGAGCTTCTATAACAACTCCACTTGGCACACTCGATGTTGCAATAGTAAAAGAGGCCTTCCTCTTTTGGCCATCTTTCTTAGGCTTCATCCTTGAAGTTTTAGGCCCCAATAAAAATTCCTTAATGGACGAATGCTGCATCTTTATACCTGCAAAAAAGCAAACTATTAGTCATAAGATCTTATAATAAAAGATAACCACATACCTCACTAGACACAAAGCTCATAGTAGATAAGCTTAGGTCCTGTTTTCAATAGTATAATGAAAGGAAGTACCTTCCTCAACTGATGAACCCACTTTAGCACAAGCCAAACATCATAATCAATGGCCAAATCTCTAGGAATTTTTAAACTATCTTCCAACTTCTTCTTATCCATGAATTGATGATCAACTATAGTTTGATCTATATGATTTCTTTTAAAAATAATTTTTCAATAAAAACACTCTAGCAAGTGAGTCAGGTTGTACCTTGTAATAAAAATAACTAATGAAACTAGGTCGTTCTCAAGAATTGGAAACTAAGTATTAAATTATTTCAATTCTTTCTTAGTTAGGCAATCGAAACGGAATGATAAAATGACTTAAAATAAAAAGAACTAGTTGACTACGACTACAAATGAACTAAAAATAAAATACTAACGTTACAAAGGAAGAATTCACTAATAATAGCACGGGATCTCAATAAAACCATCATTTGACGAATCAACATATATTTGTAAAATATAATAAAATTAATTTATTGGTTTTTAATTAGATTCACAAAAGCTCACTTCCCTTTTAAGTTGATATTGCCCTAATTATAGCAAAAACATCTTTTTCGAGTAGTTTATCTATAATTCCTTGTTTTGTAGTAAATTTCCTCTCATAAAATTTACTATCCTAATTAATATCAAGATTCATACATATTTCTATGTCATGAAAATTAATACTAATCACATTACGAACATGAATCCTAAAACTAACTCAAAGCACATGTTTCCATGTCAACAATTGAATCAATTCTATTCTAATTTCAGATAAACTATTCATTCCCTTTCGAGTTTTTCAAGTTTTATTTACGGAAAAATTGTTGGCCATACAATAGAATCATGAATTATGAAATTGAATAATTAAAAATCTAATCAATTAAATAATAATATATAATAAAGTCATGCATCGATTAAATTATCAAGCCATGTAAAAATCTCATTAAATCCAATTTAGCTCATAGCAAAACTAAGTATCATACAAAAGAATTCAAGAAACATGATAAATCTTGAAAGTAAAAAGGACTAGAAAAGCTAGTTGTGATTCTTAGAGTGCAAATCTAATTTCCAATCCAATCTTCTCTTGAATCTTTTATGTTCTTGTGATGAACCCTAAAAATTTATCTTCAACTTCTATATCTATGAAAAAACTAGAAGAAAAATCAAATCTTCTGTCTCCCCGCAGCTATGGAAGCTAAAGAAAATATAAACCTAAAAAAACTAAAAGAATCCTTCCTCGTGGCGATAGAGTATGGATCCCCTTCATCTCTTGTGGCTTTAGAAATTGGATTTTATATCCTTCGACTTTCTCTTTGGCGACTCTAGAAAAAGAAAAAGACATTCCCTCCCTTTCAGAAATTGCAACATGCATTTATACACACACACACACACACACACACACATATATATATATATATATATATCTCCTAGGCCCTTTTTTTAAAAAGATTCTCCACAACTTACGGCTTCAGAT
Organism: Lumnitzera littorea; assembly: GCA_024138015.1. Classification (NCBI taxonomy): domain Eukaryota; kingdom Viridiplantae; phylum Streptophyta; class Magnoliopsida; order Myrtales; family Combretaceae; genus Lumnitzera; species Lumnitzera littorea. The sequence goes on along the minus strand of JAMXBB010000001.1, from coordinate 10,664,296 downwards.
ATATATATATTCCTTGACTGACTTCCTTTTCTAATTTCCACTTTCATAAGATATGGACCCAAACATATTTGAATTGGGCTATAATGTGGCTTCGATGGATGTATGGGCTTTCTTCGGTTCACATACTAAAGTATATTTCTTGACTCAACATATTTCTATCCAAAAACAATAAAAATACATTCATAAGTATAGTGTAAAGTCGAGATAAAATTACAGCTTATCAACTACCCCTAACTTTAAGAGCTGCTTGTCTTTAAGCAAAACATATATCAATAAAAACAATTAAGAACTAGTATTACACTAATTACAATGTATGAAAACCAACCATAGATTGCACATCAATTTTATTCAACACTTTAAGAGATATGACTCTTTATCAATTCGCATTCAATTTAATCAAATTCAGGTTCTTACAATGTTCAATTACATGCATTCACTTGAAATTATAATGCTCTAAAGACTTCTAAAGAATGGGTATACATTAAAGTAAGCTTAAAATTTTAAGTGTCTAACTCCTAATCAGTGACTTACCCTAATTCTAAGTCTCAAATCAAAGTTTAAATAACACATAACTACACCTAACACAAATTTTACGATTCAACTCCAGTCAAATGTTAAAAGTTCAAGTATAAAAAAAAATTTAACCAAGAAGTTGTTACCAATAAGTTGCTTTTCTTTAAAAATGCAAATTGATTTTAAGGTGTGTATGTGCAATGAAATGGTATTTCACATAACAATGTAAATTCAAGATATAACATTTCAATTCATCTCTATCACCTCATCTTTGGAATAAATATCTCATCCCCAACTTTAGGACAAACAACATCCTCATTGTTAAAAAAAATAGAAGCATAAAGAAAGGTAAGCAACGAGACTCCCTTGGGGTGATGAGTAACTAGCTAGTTAAATTGCCCTAACTACAGTAACATAATCCTATCATCCGTAACCAAGCAAAATCCTATAGCCTGCATACTTAACAGAGAGATAGAAGGCACCAAAGAAAATGAAAAGAAAATGCAAAACAAGTAGGAAAAATAAAGACATAGTGGGTTGCCTCCCACTGAGTGCTTGTTTTAAAGTCTTAGCTTGACTTTTTTTCCTTCTTAAGTTAGGTCATTGAGACCTACCGTTAGCTATTGCTCACTAAAATTCTCTCCCTCATAATAATGTTTCAACAAGTGCCTATTGACTCAAAAAGGGGCCCCTGTATTGCCTTTAATCTCAACAGCTCCATAAGGGAAAACTTTGGTTACCTCAAACAGTCCTAACCACCTCGACCTCAATTTATTAGGAAACAACTTCAACTGAGAGTTATATAGCAATATCTTCTATTTAACCTTAAACTCTCTATGAAGAATATTCCTATCATCCCACCTTTTTGTCATTTCCTTATAGATCCTGGCATTCTCAAATGCCTCATTTTGAAACTCCTTCAACTCATTGAGTTGGAGTAACTGGTGGCTAGTTACAGCATCGCTATTAAAGTTCAGAAATTTTATGGCTTAATAAGCTTTGTGCTCCAACACTACAGGGAGATGACATGCTTTACCAAATACCATCTCGTATGGAGACATGCTAATAGGATTCTTATAAGCAGTCTGATATGCCCAAAGAGCATCATTGAGCTTAAGCGACCAGTCTTTGTGTGATGCACCAACTATTTTCTCTAAAATCTGCTTTAGCTCCCTATTAGAAAGCTCAACTTGGCCACTTATTTGAGGGTGATGGTTGTTGCCACCTTATGCTTCACTCTATATTTAGCAAGCAAATTATCAAATTGCTTATTACAGAAATGAGTCCCTCCATCACTAATGATAGCACGTAGTGTCCTAAACTTGGTGAAGATGTTCTTTTTCAAAAACTTAAGTACACCTAGGTGATCATTGGTTGGGAAAGCAATAGCTTCAACCTATTGTGATACATAGTCAATTGCAACGAAGATGTGTTTATTTGAAAAAGAAATGGGGAATGGTCCCATGAAATCAATCCCCCATACATCGAACAATTCGATCACTAGGATTCCACTTTACGGCATCTTGTGTCTTTGAAAAATATTTCTACATCGTTGACACTGAGCATAAGCTAACACAAATGCCCTACAATCCTTAAATAGGGAGGGCCAATAAAATCCACATTGTAAAATCTTAATTGCAGTCCTCTTAGCACCAAAATGACCGCTAGCCTCTCTAGAATGGCAATGGTGAAGAATGTCAGTATGCTTACACTCAGGAACACATCGCCTAATCACTTAGTCTGCACAACTCTTGAAAAGGTACGGCTCATCCCAGAAGTAATATTAGTTATCGGACAAGAATTTCTTCTTCTGGTGATGAGAAATTTCATAGGGAAATATGCCACTAACCAAGTAATTAACAATGTCGGCATACCAAAGTATATTTGTTAAAGATGCTGTGTACAACTGCTTGTTAGGGAATACTTCATTGATGGGTAGCTCATCTTTCTCATTCACAATCCTCAAAAGATGGTCAGTTACCAAATTTTTAGTACCCTTCTTATCTCAAATCTCGAGATTAAACTCCTATAATAACAAAATCCACCTAATTAATCTTGGCTTTACATCCACCTTTGCCAACAAATACTTCAATGTTGAGTGGTCAGTATACACTATCACCTTAGACCTTATAAGATAGGATCTAAATTTATCATAGGCAAATATTACTACAAGAAGCTCCTTCTCCGTAGTGGCATAATTTCGTCATGCATCATTGAGCATCTTACTAACATAGTATATTGCTTGAAACACTCTATCCCTCCTCTAACCTAACATAACACCCATTGCCACATCACTAGCATTACACATGAGCTTAAAAGGCAACCCCCTATCGGGTGCCACAATTACTGGTGTGGTGGTCAATTTTTCCTTCAGTAGCTCGAATGCCTAAAGTCACTAATCATCAAACACAAATGGAGTCTCCTTTTCCAATAGATTACACAAAGGTTTTGTGATCTTTGAGAAATCACAAATGAACCTTTGGTAGAACCCTGCATGTATTAGGAAACTCTGTACCCCTTACACATTCACTGGTGGAGGCAACTTTGTAATCAACTCAACTTTTGCCCTACCTACCTCAATCCCTTTATGAAAAACCTTATGTCTTAGCACAATCCCTTCTTACACCATGAAGTGACACTTCTCCCAATTAAGGACCAGGTAAGTGTCTCTATATCTTCGAAGGATGGATGATGAATTCTCTAGATAGTATTCAAATGAAGAGTCGAATACCAAAAAGTCATCTATGAAGACCTCAATGTATTTCTCGATCATGTTCGAGAAAATCGCCATCATACACCTTTGAAAGGTGGATGGTGCATTACATAGACCAAAAGGCATACACTTAAATGTGAATGTTCCATAAGGACAGGTAAATGTAGTCTTCTCTTGATCCTCAGGGGCGATATGTATCTAGTTATATCCGGAATCACTGTCTAGAAAATAATAGTACGCATACCCAGCTAACCTCTCAAGTGTTTGGTCAATGAAAGGTAAGGGAAAATGATACTTATGGGTTGCATCATTTAACTTTTGTTAATTGATGCAAACCCTCCATCTTGTTACGATTCGAGTTGCTATCAACTCATTCCTGTCACGCCCTGAAGCGACAGAGTCGTAACAGCCCCGCCGTGTAAATCATCCTAAGATAGAAGTTGACCTTACAACTGCTATCTTAGACCTGATCTACACAAGGCGTCCACGACTAACCCACTTCGAAGTAAACAGTTTATAATTTGAAATAGATCATTTACTTAAAAAAGTGAGGAAATATGTATATACACTATAATTTAGTTATTGTAGTTAAAGTTTACACTATTTCTCTGTAATATATTTCCTAGTTATCACGTTATTCAGAAATGAAAAATAATTCTAAAATAAAAACTTAGACCTTAAAAATATGTGTTTATTCTTCAATGTTTTTCCTCACTCCCTAAGATCCAGCAATTGCTAGCTTCAGAGTAGTTGTTTGCCACTTTTTAGTCAGCACCTGCACGACGTCTATAGGGATGTGAGCAACTACAGCTTAGTAAGTTAGGATGGAGGACTTAAAATTATACCATAAACACAATAGGGTTATCAATCAACTTATTAGGTGCAATGCATGTGCAAGCAAATGCCATCGCACGACGTTGTTCGACCCGTTGTGAGATTAGAGAAATTGCGCCCGCTCTAATCCGGATTGAGGAGTTGCCATTAATGCAACAGCTTACGATCAAACCTAAGCTTGTGCAATGGAGACCTCGCTCCTCCCGCGACTACCTTCGAACCACTGACTTCATCCTCGTCGCGACCTCCTCACCTGTCACTTAGTTCGACTGAGGATGAAGAAGGGACCACTATGCAATCCTACGCTATCCCTTTCGAAAGGGTCGGTATTTGGCCAGAAAGTCTAAGTTCCCCTAATGGGTTGCCATGCATGTCCGATTATGATTACTGGCCGTATATTTGATTAAGTCCAGTTTAGGGTGATCAATCATTTCATATAAATCATACAATACATGCCAAAGCAATAAACAAAATCATAGCATCACCTATAATCAAGCATATGCACACATTCAACTATCTAGTAAGCACAAACAAGCATAATCTTAAGCCTCCAAAATACAGCATCATATTAATCCCAACTTACCTTAACTCCTCGTTCACTCACTCGAGGTCTGACTTACTCAAGCCATTGCTGATCATCCCTATAACACAAACGTGGTTTCAGTTTTTCATATAACTGTTATAGGTTCATTTTATCCTATAATACTTATTGTTATGTTTTGTTTAGGGTTTAATATACCTAATTATTTAGGTCTTAAATCTTTTACAATTATTCTAGGTTTGGAGTTAGGTTTGGGTTCGGTTTCCGCATCGATTTCTAAATTAGGTTCTAGTTCAATTTCTAAGTAGTGTTTTATATTCCAACCCTAGAAATTTGTTTCAACCCATAATGTGAAATTAATCATATTACTTCCCGATCTCCTAAATATCATTATTACCCCTAATCAGTATTTTATTTCACTAATACACTTAAATCCGCATTAGTGTACCGAATTCACTTCTGATGTGAGAAATTTTTACATTTTTCATCTAATTCAATAAATTCAAGTTTCCTATCAGATTTATTATACATTTTTATTATTATCATAATATCAATATTTATTATATTTCCAATAATTACATATTATGTATTACTATCTATTATGTATATCATATACTTCTAATATTTCTATTACTCTAATTATCATCTCTAAACATCAATTATCATTTCAAAAAGTCTAAATTCCTCTTAAATCAGATTTTACATCTAATTACCCTAATTTACAAAATTAACTTAAAATGCCCTATTTTCCCATATTACTTATTTACTACATAATTAACCTAATAATTACATCTAACACCCTAAATGCTACAAATATCATACTCCATTAGATTCTAATATCCTAAAATATGTACTTATTCACTAAATCAGTAATTAACCATCTAATTACTTTATTAACCATAAATTACCCATTTTATGCCTTATTTTAAGGCCTAAAAATTATCTAAAAATTTCAAAATTAATTTTTGAAAATGAACTTTATGGCACTGTTCTATATCATCTAAGTGGTCTACACAAAAATTTTGGGCTCGAAACTACACTCCTAATGTCATTTATTTCTAAACCAAAACATGTTCAGTTTTGCATGATTTCTTAAGAACCTTATGTCACGAGACATATTTTCATCAAAATAATATTTTTCCTAAAAATTACATATAAAAATATTCTAGAATAACAAAATTCATAATTTTCTAATAATATTTACTATTTTTACAAAATTACACAAGAATTGGGCTGAAAATCAAACTCACCGATCTAGGTGGCTCCAGCCACCGTCGGCCGGCCTGGGCGCTGCCACCACCGTATGGTGGTAGTGGCCGTTCACTCCCAGCTGCTCGTCTGGTGTAGGTTCCCTTTGAAAGCTCTAATTGCACAGTTTTTCTTATTTTTTTTTAACTCGAATTTTTCTCTCAATTTTCACCTCTCCCTAATTTTTTTTTATTTCTAACTGTCCAAATGAGCTTCTAAATTTTTCTTGCTATTTATAGAGTTTTAGGGTAATTATTGTGCTAAATTGGACAAGACAATTGCCTTATCTCTTAATTTTTGGCTTTTGTATTGTCTTAATTTAATTGGCCGATTTTTTTCTTATTTTTCCCAGCTGCCACAACCCAATTCTGGATCATTTCTGATTTTTCTTAATTAATTATGAATTTTCTTTAAGTATTTAGTATTACTTTAGCACATTTCGCATATTTTAAGTAATTACGCGTATTTATACTTACATGTAAATTCATATATAATACAAATAAATATTTCTAAATATTATTTAGGTCATTTTATGATTTTTAGTATACATATAATTTATCTCTAGCGATTCGTTAATTATCAAAATGCATTTTACGCATTTTCGATAAATGACAAGTTATATACTTAAAATTAATATTTCTAGCTTTACCTTATAATTTAGATTCGATCGAATCTTTCAACCGATCGAATCTTTACCACTTGTACTGGACTCACTCACTTACCATTTGAGATCAAGTAAATAATCTCGGCATTGAGGAGTTTCAAAACCTCATTCTTTACCACTTCCTTCAAAGTAAAGTAGGATTGAGTCTACGTTGTAGTTGAACCAATGGCTTACATTCGGCTTCTAAGAGAATTTGATGCATGCAAACTGATGGATGGATCCCCTGGATGTTAGCAATCATCCATCCAATAGTTTCCTTGTGTTTCTTGAGGACTTTTATCAACTTATCTTCCTTCTCTGGTGATAACTTCACTAAAATGATAATAGGGAGTGTCTCTTTCTCACCTAAGAACACATACTTCAAGTGAGCAGGAAGCTACTCCGACTCGAGTTTTAGAGGCTCTTCCATGGATAAAACCAATTTTATCACACTAGTTCCTAACTCTTCAAACCTTAGTGGACCTAACTACACCTTTTGCCATTTGCTCTACCTGTGCATCACTCTCACTCTCACTCTCCCCATCTCCATCTTCCTCATCACCACTCCAATCCTCAAATAGAACCAGGTGCTCATAACCATTCAGTCCAATCTCTTCTTTCATCTCTTGCACTAACTGGTCAACCACATCAATGGTGAAGTAGGAATCACTATCATTTGGGTGTTTCATTGCCTTAAACACATTGAAGGTCACCTGCTCATCCATTGCTCAGAGTGTCAGCTTTCCTTCTTCAACATCAATAAAAGCCTTGCTAGTAGGCAAGAATGGCCCGCCTAAGATCAGTGGTAGTTCCTTATCTTCCTCCATCTCCAAGACAATAAAGTCTGCAAGGAAGATAAATTTATCTACCTTAACTAGCACATCTTCTACGATTCCCTTAGGGTACTTAATATTCCTATTGGCCATCTATAGTGATACTGTCATCTATTTGCACTCTCCTAACCCCTATTTCTTAAAGATGGATAGGGGCATAAGATTAATGCTAGCAATAAGGTCACTAAGGACCTTATCAAAATAGGAGTTCCCTATAATGCAGGGAATCATAAAGCTGCCAGGATCTTTAAGCTTAGGAGGTAACTTATTTTGTAGGATAGTTATACACTCCTCAGTCAGCATCACGATCTCATGGTCAGTTAGTTTCCTCTTTTTTGAGAGGATCTTCTTCATGAACTTTGCATAGGGGGGCATTTGCTTGAGCGCATCCATGAATGGGATGTTGATATACAATTTTTTGAAAACATCCAAAAATTTGGAAAATTAGTGGTTAAGCTTTTGTTGCTTCAACCTCCCTAGAAAAGGAATAGGAGGAACATAAGGCTTCACATCCACCTTTTTCTGCTTCAATTCTACCTCATCCTCCTTTCTTTTCTCATTTTTGGTGGATGGCTCCTTATTCTTCTCAATATGCGTTGGGTCCTTCTGAGTAACCTCCTTTAACTTTCTTCCATTCCTGAGATTTATGGCATTCACCTCTTTTGGGTTCTTTTTAGTATTGTTAGGTAGTGAACCCTGAGGGTGGTTACTAAGCATCTCCGAAATCTGACCCATTTGCACCTTTAAATTATGAATAGCTGCATCTTAGTTCTGAAATTTCATGTTAACCCTCTAGATAAAACTAGTCATGAGCTCCTTCATACTTGTGATATAGATTCCGTGGATAAATACACAGACCCAATATCACGCGTAACCAAAAAGGGTGAGTCTAGGTTGCGAGATGGCTCGAAAAGTAAATGGTAACCAAGGATAAGTAGGGGTTCCTGTGCATCGACAATAGATATGACGCACCAACGTCTCATATGAGCTCGAGTCACACTTGATATAACGTACAAGTATAGTTGGAGGTCACTCGCCATTAGTCCATACTCAATGGGCTAAATAAGACTAGTTCAAGGGTAAGCAAAAGGACACTTAATTCAAGAGGGAGTAAAAGTTTAGTGTATTCTCTTTTTATATGATGATTCGTTCCATAGTTATTACATTATGCAAGTATTTATAGTACTCAGTTAGGATAAGTCCTAAATTACAGAATTGGATCCCTACTTGTTAAGAAAAAGGAGAATAATTTACAGGAGAAGCAAGTAATCTTTCAAAAAGGATAGTACGGATATCAGAAAAGGATAGTATACGCGCGTTTTACTGTCATGGTCCTAATAACACCATAAGCCAAGCAAGGGTGGGCCTTGATTAGGTTTGGTCGGCGTTAGCAATTCGGTAACTCTGATTGCTGGAATTGGAGAAGGGTTAGCTCAAGGACGACTCACATTTAGGTCAACCTCGGATGGTCGACTCTTGATAATTGTTAGCTCGGCTTTAGTATTGCTAAAATTGCTATTTTCCTAATTTGGTATTTGGACTAGTGTATTGTGGAGGGATCAACTCTGCATGTCAACTGATTACCTCAGCAGCTTTCCGGATGATATGGAGAGCGAAATAGCTTAGCAAATCAGACTAAGATAAACACTATTCCTTGACGCTTAACTCACTTTAGATAGCTCGATGAACCCTTTAAGAAAGCCTTCGGGCTTGGCATTGCATGATTGATCCTTGATCCCTATCAACTTGGCTTATTCTCCGTTGGTGGCTGAGAGGGCTATGAAAAGCTAGACAATGCTCTATAAGCATTTTGATTGTCTTGCTAGGAAAAGTTTGGATGATTCCTCCAATTAGGGTTGTGGGTATTTGAATTTGGATCATGATTCCCCTTATTGAAATTGCTAACAAAGTTAGCTTGTTCAGAGCTCATGCTCATAGATGGAGGTGAGAGGAATACCATTTGATAGTCTATTGTATCGTAGGCGCCTCCGTAAAGGGTACACACCACTAGTGGACTACAACTAGAGCTCATAGTGATAAGAAGCTTACTTATCTGGCTCATCTGAGTGGTAAGAGCTGCTACTTATGCTGACAGCTGTGACACTTCACTCACTTCGTGTACTCCAGTAGCTCTCCTAGGCATCACTCATTTTGTCTGCCAGTTATATGTATTTGATGCCATCTCCTTAATCAGCCGGTAAGCATCTTTTACTCTCTTACTCATTAAAGCTCCTCTACAGGCTACATTAATCATTTTATGAAGTTGGGCTCCCAAACTATTATAGAATGTTTGCACTTGAAGCCATATAGGGAGCCCATGATTAGGATACCTTATTAAAATCTCTTTGTACCTTTCCCACGCCTTGTAAAGGGATTTGCCTTTGTACTACATGAAGGATGTGATGTCGCTTTTAAGTTTAGCAATACGAGCAGAAGGGAAAAACCGAGTGAGAAATTTTTTAGCCAATTGATCCCAAGTGGTAACCGAGCCAGATGAGAGCGAGTTAAGCTAACTTTTTGCCTTATCCTTTAATGAAAACGGAAATAATCAAAGGCGAATGGCATCTTCTGAAACACCATTATTTTTTAAGGTCTCGCATAGCTAAAGAAAATTTTGAATGTGTTCATTGGGATCCTTATGTAGAGATCCTTCGAATTGGTCGACTTGCACCATTTATATCAACGCAAGCTTGAGTTCAAAGTTAGCTCAAATCCTTGGGCGCATGATACCAGGTGCTACTCCTTGAACAGTAGGAACAAAATATACCTAAAGGACTCGATTATTTTCTTCATTTTGGTTCTCATTTTCATCATTTTCTACCATAATCTCTATTGGCTCTTGATTTAAGTGTATACGTTCTTGCCTAAATCTATGGAAAATGCGTTTGATCTCGGGGCCAAAGATTAATAATTCCAAGTGTGCACTTCTAATCCTATGCATACATGTGTGGGGAAATTTTTTTTTTTAATAGTAAATTAAGATGAAAAAATGTAAAGAAGCTAACCAACTATTAACTAAATGCAACTATCCTAATCTATTAGGAAATAGTTATATAACTCAAAACTATGATGAATTAATGGGACTACAAATCAGCACGACAATAATTAAACATTATCCAGTGAATTACGAATGCAACTAAAAAGAACAGTACTCCAATGAATTAATCATGCTAGCTGATGCCTTGCTAACTAAATGTGGAAAAGAAAAATATGGAACTATTTACTAGAGAAACATGAAAAAGTAACAACCACTGACATGAAAAGAAATTAATAAAATGAGGCTAATAAAAGAATAGAAGATGGAAACAAAAAGTACAAAATAAATAAATAATACCAGGAAGAGCAAAATTTACAGTAGGATGATGTCTTGAAAAGCTGAGTTAATGAATTGCTTTTTAATCTTCACTCCAACGAACGTGCACAAGTCTAGAAATTGCTCGATGGAAATTGCTCCACATATGCTCGGCCTCGTCGTCTTTGTCTAGTTAAATCCAAATCACTTTGACGGTGAAAATTTGGTATCCAAGTTGTGAAAAGGGCTCCTGCATATGGAATGCGATGCAATTGCCCTAGAACGTGACCTAAAAAGATAGAAATTATTAACGTGATAAAAACAAAAACTAACGAATTCGAGTAAAGAAAAAATACTGGAAGTAACAACTAATGATGCAATTATTGAAAACTAATTGAGATGATGAAAACAAAAAATTGAATAGTGTCGTAAATTAAAATAACAATCAAATTTGCAAAAGAAAATGCAGTCTAAAAATAGAACTAAGAATCTAATATTAATTTAGCATAGTTTTCGATAACTGCACCAAAAATTTGATGTGTACAGTTTTTTTTTTAAATAATTTTTCAATAAAAACACTTCAATAAATGAATTAGATTGTACATTGTAATAAAAATAATTGGTAAAACCAGGTCGTTCTCAGAAACTAAAAACTAAGTATTAAATTATTTTAATTATTTTCTTAACAAAGCAATCGAAACGGAATGATTAAATTAATTAAAATAAAAAAAAACTAATTGACTATGATTACGAACGAACTAAAAATAAAATACTAACATTACAAAGGAAAAATTCACTAATAACAATATGAGATCTCAATAAAGCTATCATTTGATAAATCAATACATATCTGCAAAATATGATAAAATTAATTTATTAGTTTTTAATTAGATTTACAAAAGCTTACTTTCCTTTTGAGTTGATATTACCCTAATTATAACAAAAACATCTCTTTCAAATAATTTATTTATAATTTCTTGTTATATAGTAAATTTCCTCTCGCAAAATTTACTATCCTAATTAATATCAAGATTTATGTACATTTTTATGTCATAAAAATTAATATTAATCACATTACAAACGTGAATCCTAAAACTAACTCAAAGTGCATGTTTTCATATTAACAATTGAATCAATTTTATTCCAATTTCATATAAACTATCTATTCCCTTTTGAGTTTTTCAAGTTTTATTCATAAAAATACTGTTGACCATAAAATAGAATTATAAATCATGAAATCGAATAATTAAAAATCTAGTTAATTAAATAATAACATATAATAAAGTTATGTATCGATTAAATTATCAAGCCATGTAAAAATCCTATTAAATCTAATTTAGTTCATAGTAAAACTAAAGATCACACAAAAAAATTCAAAAAACAAGATAAATCTTGAAAGTAAAAAAGACTAAAACTCAATTGTGATTCTTGGAATGCAAATTTGATTTTAATCCGATCTTCTCTTAAATCTTTTGTGTTCTTACGATGAACCTTAGAAATTTATCTTCAACTTCTGTGTCTATGAAAAAACTAGAAGAAAAACCAAATCTTCCTTCTCCCCATGGCTACGGAAGCTAAAGAAAATATAAACTTCAAAAAACTAAAAGAATCCTTCCTTACGGGCTACAGAGTATAGATTCCCTTCCAATCTTTAGGCTGAGCTACAGGTCAGAAGCTTAACAGTCTGATTCAACGGTTTAAGATATTTATATATATATATATTCCTTAGCTGACTTCCTTTTCTAATTTCTACTTTTGCAAGATATGGACCTAAATGTATTTGAATTGGGATCTAATGTGGCTTCAATGGATGTATAGGCTTTCTTCGGTTCGCATACTGAAGTATTTTTCTTGACTTAGCATATTTTTATCCAAAAACAATAAAAATATATTCATAAATGTAATATAAAGTCGAGATAAAATTACATAAAATTACAACTTATCATAGTTTTGGCATCCCAATAGATGCGAGCCTCACATAAAGCTTCACCTCCAACCTAGCGGCTGTAGCCCCGTCACTTGGCTCCAACTAATCCAATTCGGTTATTGAGATCAATCATACCTAGTGAGTCCAAAAGTCTACTGGACACCAGATGTCCTCAACAAAGAAATACTCTTTCCATAACTTCACTAAATCCTCAATCCCCTTAAACAACCTCTTATTCCACTAACTAGCTAGGTTGTACTAGCCCAAGCTTGTCAAGTGGATTGTATAAAAGTGCGTTAAAAGTGTTGGCACTGCATTTAACCAAAAGTGCCGACACAAGGCTTCAAAGGCCACCAACAGCCACATAGCATTAGGAGTTAGCTATAGAAAGCTTATACGATGATAAAGGTTGAACACCTTCTAAAACTTAGTAAACTGAGGTTGCAACCTGAACTCTGAATGCTTCTAATACAGGTAGAATTGACTGGAGGACGGGGAGCCATCTTGTTTTCATTGCGACATCACTACGATCTACCCCTCTAGGTGATCTGCAAAAAGAACCCTTCTCAACTCCACCAACTCTTTCATCCTCAAAAAACTAAATACCCAATTTGGGGGCATACCCTGACGATCGTACTAAACAACGGCTTTCTGGATGCACCTCTTCCCCGTTATGTGGATATACATCCTACAGTACGGAAGCAACGGCATCATCGGTCTCTCTCTACTCACGAAGCATCTCCATAATCTCCACTATATTACCCTCAGTACCATTAGTATCTCGCATAACCATTATAGGGGAGGAACCACTTACCTTATGTGCTTCCACTGCACTGCTAAGCTCCAGAGGTCGTAACTACAGAAGAAAAAGATCAACAGTCAGACTTACCCACGATAGAAAGCACATTAAGAAGCTCACAAACGCACCTTGTTCTCCTTGACAGAGTAGTGAAAATTACCAAGAGAAGTGTAACAAATAAAGAAACCACAACCCCTTTTATAGACACAACTAAGGTGTGGTGAATATGCAAACTTTGATAATCAAAAAGAACAACTTACACTATGATCATGACGCACGTTCCCCATACACCATCCACCAGTCATGTCTCTTTACCATATTAAATAAAATGTGATCTACGTCCCCTGAATCTGTAACGCATATTAATTGTCCACAAAAATCATGCCACTTAAAAGAATGCGAAGTGGGCACTATGCACTGCGTAGAAGGAGTTAGCATAATACTATTTGATCAACCAACACTCCACAAAACCACTCGACAACCCAGTATCGCATAATATCACAAGTAAGATATCAGAGCTACGAGTCCACAACAAGAAAATCACAAACAAAATGAAGGTCACTCAAAGATAATCGTAAAGAAAAGTACTTCATTCAACTTAAAGCCAAGCGGTACTTATCTATAAAGGTCGACTTACCGACCCAATCTAATACAACTATATAAAAATAAATACTCTACTTGACTATAATGCTTAAAAGCTTAACTCCTAAACTGGATGTTTTATCATGGATCGTTGTGACATCTTCAATGGCAATTCCTCATGTTCTTATCGACTTACCTTAGGTACACGGCAAAAGGCCCATTTTAGCATGGCTTTGAGCAGAGAGAGGGGTTACTTGCTTGCAACATCTGTCCTTGAGCCTGCAGATATGACTCTCCATCTCTAGTTAAGACTGGGAGGAAGGTCTTACACAGCCAAAAGGCTATCTTTCTACAGCAAAGGGAAACAATAAAGAGCTACTCTGGTTGAAGCAAGGTTACCAGGGTTAGCAGACCATACAGGCTTGCCAATGCAAAACAGGAAATAAGGACCTCCCTCACTAAGGATGATGGAAGTGCAGATGTGGTGCAAGTAAGTACCTTGAAACAAGAAATAAAAACCTTGGCATTACAAGCGAACCGGCTTGGATAAGGAGCACAACAGCCACCCCTCCCAAACCCAAACCTCTAAGCCCATGTTCTACCCAGGGAAGTCGGTTAACATGCACTCTCTTGGCATGCTTTACCTCGACTTTAGAAGGAAGGCAAGCAAAGTGTAGAAACATCAACAACCAAGAGTTGGGTAAGATGATTGCCCCTCTATGAGATACAAAATAGGAGCTTCTCGGCCCCCTAAAAGATAAACGTGTAGGGCTAAATTCAAGGAAACTACTTCCCTTGTACCAAACACGCCGACCCATCTAGTCAACCACCTACCGGAAGAGGATTCAGCTTCACCCCGGATTAGGACTTTCTAAACCTAGGTGCATCGACTTACTCCCCACAACGGTTGATCACCCACCTATATCGGCAAGCGCTGGCCTACTATTCCCGCGCCATAACTTCAAATAAGCATATTGGAAACAACTACGCTTACAATTGGAGGAGAAATGCGAAATAGGAACTTCGTACTAAGTGGCCAGGAAAGCAGCCCAAGCGAATACAAAGAGTCTTGGACCTAAAATGTGATTTAAGATGTAAGCCCCATGACTAGAAATTCAGATTAGATATGTAGATTTTAGGACAATCAGATAAAGTGTACAATCGAGCCCAAATTATATAACGAAACTAGAAGTATTAGTAAAAGTAACTTTATAAGTTTAAATATAGAAAAATAAGTAATAAAATATTATAATATCAAATTATAAATTAATTATTCGTTATTTATTGAAAATACGTAAAATGAGTTTCAATAACTAACAAATTACTAGATATAAATTATACGTACACAAAAAATTATAGAATAACATAAATAATATTGATAGAAGTATTAGTGAAAGCAACTTTGTAAGTTTAAATATAGAAAAATAAGTAATAAAATAATCAAATATTATAATATCAAACTATAAAGTTTCAATAACTAACGAATTACTAGATATAAATTATATGTACACAAAAAATTATAGAATAACATAAATAATATTTATGAGTATTTGCGTGTACTCTATATGTATTTACATATAAGTAAAAATACCTGAAATTACTTAAAACGCCTAAAAAATAGTAAATTAATGGTAAATAATTAAAGAAAATTATAAAAAAAAAAAGGAAAAGTGTGGATTTATCTAGAATGAAACCGTGGCAAGCAAGGGATTAAAAAGAAAAAATTATCCAATCAAATTAAGGTAACTAAAAAGCAAAATTGGAAGAAGATAAGGCCATTTATCAACTAGAAATTGAAAGAAAAAAAAAGTAAGGTAGCCTTATAAATACCTCAAACCCTGACTGAAGCTCATTTAGTCTATTTAGAGTCTAAGAAAAATAGAGATAACTCAAAAAGAAAGGATTAGGGTTTTTTTTTTTAAATTAAAAAAAAAACTATGTAATTAAAACTTGTAGACCAAACCTACGACCTGCGGCCATTTGGAAACAAACCACTATCACTACCATACCCCCACCTCAACCAACCAAGGTTGTCGACACACTTGTAGCCATCATTGGTGGATGGAAGTTAATCGGACGAGTAAGTCTGATTTCAACTTGATTTTGTTTAATTTCATAAAAATATTAAATATATTTAGAAAATTATAAAATTTCATATTTTGATGTTTTTAAGTATGTAAATTTAGATAAAATTTTTATTTTGACGAATTTATATTTAGAAATATAATATCCTTAAAAAATCTCGTAAACTCGAGTTTTGTTCGATTTAGATATAAATGATCTTAAGAGTATAGTTTTAAGCTCAAATTTTTTGTGTAAACTATTTAGAGAATGTAAAACAGTGCTATAAAGAGATTTTTCAATTTTCAAAATTAGATTTTTGAAAATTTTAGATTATTTTTTTGCCTTAAAATGATGTATAAAATAGGTTGTTTTGGGCTAATTAGGTAATTAAATAGATAACTACTGATTTAGTGTGCAATTAAGTGTTTTAGGATATTAATTTTTGATGTGGTATGATAATTGTAGCATTCGGATTGTTAGATATAATTATTAGGTGTAATATGTAGTGAATATGCAAAAATTAATAATATGTGAAATTGGATTTGTAATAAATATAAAATATTACGTTAAAATTGATAATATACTAATAATAGCAATATATAATAAATCTAGTAGGAAACTTAAATTTAGGTAATTATATGAAAAATATAAAATTTTCTCACATCAAAAATAAATTTACTACATAAATTAGCATTAGGATGTACCATATAGGGTAAAATATTGGTTAAGGACTAAAAGTGATATTTAAGATATTTGAGCATAATATTATTAATTTCACATTATGATTTAAAACGCATTTTTAGGATTTGCATATAATACCCGTAGTTGAAACCGAGTTAGAACCTAAATCGGAACTAGATTCGGAAACCGATTTCAAAACTAACCTAGAATGAATCAATAATAGATAATATATATATGTGGAAAATTGAGTCAAATCATGACATAAAGTTTATATATCATAAGAATATAAATACTATAAGAGTATTTATATTATAGGACATGCGAAGATAAGTGACCTATGACCAGTTGAGTGACCTAATTAAGGATTTCAGGTAAGTTGAGTTCAATAATTTATTATATTTTGGAGTATTATTTTAAAGTATTTCGAGGCTTAGTATTGTATATGATTGTGTTTATAGGTAGTTATATGCATTTACTTATATGTATTTGACTTCATGTTGAAAATCTGTATTATGTTTGGTGATTGTTATGAATTAAATGATGTGAGATTGCTTGATCACCCTAAACTGTATTTAATCATAACTAACCTAAATACCTTAATTAAACATGCATTACAACCGCTTATAGGACCGTTAAGATTCTCCAACCAAATGTCGATACCTTCGAAAATGATAGTGTTGGATAGCATAATGGCATTTTCTATATCTTTAGCTAAATTAAGTGACATGAGAGGAGGTTGTGTTAAGGATGAGGGCAATGATTCAAAGGTTAGTCATGGGAGGATCGGTGTTTTCATTGCATAAACCTAAGTTTAGTTGTAAGTTGTTGCATAAACATGAAAACTCCTCAACCTGGATTAGAGTAGGTAAAATTACTTTGATTTCACAACGGACCAAACTATGTTATGTGCTGGTATTTTCTTGTTGCATTACATATAATTAATTGTTTGACAATCCTATTTGTGTGTGTTATGCATTTATAAGTCTTTAACCTAACTTACTGAGCTGTTGATTGCTTATATCCTTATAGATTTTCTTATAGGTTCTAATTGATATGCTGTGATATAATTATCCTAAGGTTAATTTCTCTTTGCAGCTACGGGAGAGTGAGAATCAATAGCTATATGATCGAGTCCTTTAATGTCTTGTTGATACTTTTAGGTTTATGAACTAGTATGGTGATATGTTAGTTAATAGATTATCGTAGCATGTATACTTTCCTGGGATTATAAGATAATATGAATGTAATTATGTATATAAGACTTAAGATTCTGGCTTTTTATGTAAATTTTAGCATAAATTTTAATTGAGTTATTTACTTCAAAGTAAGGAGTTATAGACACCTTATGTAAATTATATCTAGGATAGAAACTATAAGGTCAGTTATTATCATAGGTTGGTTTACACGGCGGGATTATTGCGGCTTTAAGGTGAAACATAAGAGCCTTGATAGTAACATAATCCTAGTGCTACAATCTAAGGTAAGCCAAAGCTCCCCAACCACTAAGTTATCAAACTAAGTAACAAACTAAAATAAACTAAACAAAAGCGAAAGCAAAACAAATGAGGAAAACACAAAAGAAGTTCACAATTGAAGAAGATGTAAAGCACAAACCTCATATTTATAGTATGAAGAGAGTAACCACAGGTCAATCCACAATAAATGCCATACTAAAAATATAGATAAGTCCTATTGTACATGGGAAAAGCCACTACCGAATCTTAATAAGTGAGAAAATCTTAAGAATACACAGGACAACCCTAGTATGAAAACTAACATCATATCACCAATTAGGAGCAATAGTGATTAGACCAATCATTGTGGAACCACAATATCTAAAGACTCTTACTATTGAAAAAATCATATCTAAAGACATATTGTATTGACAACTGAAGAACACTAAGAAACCAATAACATTCCAACCTAACTCCCTTAATTAATCCTTGATTGTTGAGAGTTAGGAGAAGGGAGATAACCCCAAAATGAACAGGATAAGGAGCTACCCCTCACTAGCGAAACACAACCTCCCTAGAAACACCCACTAACATACCCATCCTCCATAACAGTACACAAAGTGTTTAGCCCCTAAACTTACTCCTCTTATTGCTTTGCTGACAATTGGAGTGGTTTTGGGGGGGTGGGGAGGGAGGAGGGGATGGGTGGGTATGTGGGTGGAATGTTGATGTTAGTTACTAGACATAGGCTAACCTCTTTGGGCTTAAGGTTAAGCATCGCCGAGACCATAATACTAGATGACTTACATTAACCATTCTAAGTTCACAACTAAATAACTAACCACTGATCAACAACTCCTATGGGTCCTAGGATAATTGGCCTATGGCCCATGCTAAGTGATAGTGCCTAGACACATATTAATACGAACTCGTAGGTGAACACATGAACCCAATATCATGCATAATCAAAGGAGTGGGTCTAAGCCGCAAGATAACTTGAAAAATAAACAATAGTTGAAAGTTGAGCAAGGGGTTCCCATGCACCGATGAAGGATATGATGCATTAACACCTCACACGAGCTTAGGTTACACTTGATATGACGTACAAGTGTGGCCTAAGGTCACTCGCCACTAGTCCAGGCTTGAATGGGTTAGATAAGAGTAGCTCAAGAGTAAGAGGGACACTTAGCTCGAGAGTAAAAAAAAGTTCAATGTATTCTAATGATGTTAACTTTTACAGTATGATGGTATTTATATCATCCTGTTAGGGAAAATTCTAAGTTACAGAAATTACAAAAGAATGGTCCTTATTTGCTAAAAGCAAAAGAAAATAATTTACAAGGAAAATATGAAATCATACAAAAGAAGGAACGTGGACGTCCTTTGTCAAAAAGGATAGTACAAATGTTAGTAAAGGGCTGCGTGCGTGTTTTTACAGTGATTATGATAGTATTATGGTCTGGGCAGGGGTGGACCTTAGTCCAAGCCTGTTTGGCATCAGGAGGCACTGGACAATGGTTGGTTCGAAGATGGTTCGCATGGGGTTGGCTTCAGATGGTCGACTCCTGATAGTTCTAACTAGACTCAGCAACAGTAGGGATCGTTGTATTTGGTTTAGTGGAGGGTTCAGCTCGACATGCTGGTTGGTCACCTTGACAACATCTTAGATGACATAGAGAGTAAAGTAGTTTGGCAAATCGGACTGGGACAAGCACTGCTCCTTGGAACTTAGCTCACCTTAGATAACTCGGCGAACCACTTAAGAGAGCCCCCGAGCTCGGGAACTTATAATCGATCCTGATCCCTATCATCCCTTCTGGGTTGTTTGAGATTTAGGGTCAAATCTAGTTCAGGTCTAGTTTGCTCATTGTCGAGAGTGTAAGGTTGGAGGTCGGCAATGTTGAAAGAGTCTGACATTCCATATCCTTCAAGTAATTCAATCCTATAGGCGTTAGCGTTGATCTTTTCAAGCACTCTGAAAGGTCCATTGGCTTTGGGAGACAACTTACTCTTCCTTAAGTTTAGGAATCATTCCTTACTAAGGTGTCTCCAGACCAAATCACTTGGTCGAAATTCTCTCTTCTTCCGTTCTCGGCTTTGCTTCTCAAGCTTAATAGCAACTCGACCTAGTTGCTCTACAACCTTTTGGTGCATGGTTTTGATGGCTTCAACTTTATCGACAGTTGGTTGGTCATCATCATCAGCTCTCGGTTGGGGTGCTTGGTCCAATAGAAGCTTGGGGTTGAACTCGTAGGTGATTTCGAATAGAGACATGCTTGTGATGCTGTGAGTGGTCTGATTGTAGGCAAATTTGATGATTGGTAGATACAAATCCCAATCGGCCATGTTTCGTCTAACAGCAACCCGTAACAAAGTTCCCACAATTCGGTTGACAACTTCAGTCTACCCATCGATCTATAGATGGTAGTATGTGCTGTACAATAACTTGGTTCCCAATCGCCTCTAAAGTGTCCTCTAAAAATGGCTCATGAACTTGGAGTCTCAATCCGAAACTATTGTTTTAGGCATGTCGTGAAACTTAATCACTTCCTACGAGAAAAGAGAAGAGATAGCCGAAGCATCGTTAATTTTGGAATAGGGCACAAAATGTGCCATCTTGCTAAATCGATCCATAACTACCATGATGGAGTCCTTCACTTGGGACCTCTTCGGTAATCTTAATATGAAGTCCATACTTAGCTCGGACCATGGTTTGGTCTGGATCGGCAAGGGTTGGTAATGTCCTTGTTCGGCTCGACTCTTCACTTTTTGGCAGGTCACACATCTTTCCAGCATGGATTAGACATCTCTCTTCATCCTTGGCCAAAAGAATCTAAAGGATAATACCTCATAAGTTTGACGCTGGCCAAAGTGTCTTGCTAATCCCCCTTCATACGCCTCATGCACTAGCAGTTCTTGTGTGGAATAGGTCCAGATACATAGCCTCCTCTTCCTAAATAAATATTCATTCTCCTTGTGATAGTCGTCTAACGTCCGTCCTTCCTCACAACGAACGTAGATAGGACCAAAGTGTAGGTCTTTGGCATATAAATTCTTGACGGTTGAAAACCCAAGTAGCCTTGTTTGTAGTTTGGTTAGAAAGGTATGTCGTCTCAATAAGGCGTTAGCCATTACATTGTTCTTCCTGTTCTAATTCCTTGGGCAGTAGGTAGTGTTGCCACACCGTTAAGGCTCGGATTAAGGAGTAGAACTCCTCGTTGTAGACGGAATAGTTAAGTGTGGCTCCTCAAAGTTTTTCATTGAAGTAAGCAACAGGTTAGCCTTCTTGCATCAGTATAGCACCTATGTCTAGTCCGAACGCATCATACTCTACCTCAAATACCTTATTGAAGCTCAGCAGAGCTAAGATAGGGGTTGTAATTAGCTTCTCCTTTACGTATTCAAAACTCCTCCTCTCTTTCTCACTCCATTTGAATTCAACATTCTTTTTTGAGAGTTCGGTGAGTAGGCCTACAATTGTACTAAAGTTCTTTATGAATCGACGATATAATGATGCCAAGCCATGGGAACTCTTCACATCAGCAGAACAGGTCAACTTAGGCCATTCTATAATTGCTCTTATCTTCTCCTCATCAACTCGGATGCCACCTCCGCTTACAACAAATCCTAAGAAGATCACCTTGGATCGACAGAAATTGCACTTCTTCAGATTGGCATAGAGCTGTTCAACTCGAAGTTTTGCAAGCACTTGTCAGAGATGCTCTCAGTGTGTCTCCATGTCGAGACTATATACTAAAATGTCGTCAAAATAAATCATGACAAACCTTCCTAGTAACTCTTAGAGTACGTGATTCATAAGTCGCATGAATGTGCTCAGCACATTGGATAACCCAAATGGCATCAAGCCATTCATTCAAACCATGTCATGTCTTGAAGGCGGTCTTCCATTCATCGCCTTCACACATTCGAACCTGATAGTATCCAGATTTAAGATTGATCTTGGAGAACATTTTTGCTCCACTTAACTCGTTTAGCATGTCATCTAGCCTAGGTATGGGATACTTATACTTGATGACTCTTCGATTGATGGCTCGATTATCTATACACATCCTCCAAGAACTATCCTTCTTCGGCACCAATAGGACCGGCATAGCATAGGGGCTCAAGGACTCATGTACATACCCTTTCTTCAAAAGGTCATCTACTTGGCTTTGCAACTTGGTAGCTTGTTTAGGGTTCAGCTTATAGGCACGCTTATTCGGCAGTGCAGCTCCTGACTGCAGGTCAATCGCATGCTTGATACCTTAGATTGGGGGTAGACCCTTAGGTAGCTCCTTTGGAAACAGGTTGGAAAAGTCCTCCTGTAGGGTTTTTACCTCAGTTGGTAACTCTTCCTCCCTAGGTCTCATCTCCAGAAGCCTCTTGACAAGCAGATAGGTGGGTCCCTCTAGCTGCATTTCTCTTTTCAATTCAGTTCAGATCAGCACCAAAGCCTCCTTCTTCAAGGTTTGACTAAGCTGGGACTGCATGACCTTTACCTACTCGGCAGTCATGGGACTCAATTTTGCCCTTCTTCCTTCATGGTCCATAGAACATGTGTTTCTCCTACTGTCATACATAACTGCTCAATTAAACATCCATGGTTGTCCAGTAAAAGATGGGATGCACTCATGGGCAGCACATCACAAAGCACGTCGTCTCGATATTTGCCTATACAGATCGGTACAGACACCTGTTTATTCACTTATAGAGATCCCTTATCACTGAGCCAATGAAGCTTATAAGGTTTCGAGTGAGGTATGGTCGGCAATTTCAACTATTGGACCATAAATGTAGAGGTTGCATTGGTGTAACTCCCATTGTCAACGATCAGCGTGCACAATGATTCGTTCACCTTGCACCCAATATGAAAGAGATTTTTTCTCTGTTCGTCTTCGAGTACAAGACTGATACTCATCATCCTCCTTAATACTAGAACGGTCGGCATGAAGTTGCCTTCGTTGCTGTAGATGACTTCCTCATCGGACAACTCGGCTTGTTTGTCCTCTTTTAGCTCCTTTACTTCTTCATCTGTACTATTGACCTATATGGTCAACGCCTCGCCCCTGATTACCATCATTCGCCTGTTCGGACACTAAGTGGCCATGTGTCCAAATCCTTGGCATTTGAAATACTTGATCTCACTCGTCTTCCTCCCTGAACTTTGGCCCTCCTCAAACTTTCTTAGGGGTTCCTTCTCCTCTGCTTAAGTAGTCTAAGCAGGTCGGGTCTTAGTGACCTTACTCAGTTATGTTCACACATGTTTGCTCAAAACAAGTCAGCTATTGCCAAAACGATTGACGGGTGGTCAGAATCTTCCTATTCAGTACCTTTCTATCCTCTGGGCAACTCGGATTGTATCATCAAGCGTTCTAACATCCAAGGTTTTTAGGACATCCCCAATCTCATACTTCAATCCACCAATGAATCGAAACACAGTTCAATCTTCTGGCTCTATGACTTCGCATCGGATCATTAACATCTGAAATTCTTTAACGTAAGCATCTACACTCGATGCTCCTTATCTCAGTTCTTGCAGTCTATTGAAGGCATCCTACAAAAAATAACTTGGCACAAACTTTCTTCGCATAACTCTCTTTATGTCATCCCAACTCCTAATCTCTTGCTCTCCTTCCCTTCTTCTAGTGGCTTGCAAGTTCTTCCACCATAAGGCGGCGTAACCAATGAACTCCAACACAGTTAGCCTAACTTTTGCATTTTCGAGCACTTTGTGGTATCTAAACTACTTTTCAATCTTATCTACCCAATCTAGGTTATCTTCAACATCACTGCTTCTAGAAAAACTTGGGATACGCATCCTGAATCCTATAACTCTAAGGGCTCGCACATTTCTTTCTTCAGCTTCGTAGTACTCTTTTGTATCATCATCTTCTTTTACTTCTTCCTCAATCTCTTCAAGCGCTAACCTACGCCTAGCATCCCTACCAACTCCTTCAGCTCGAGGTAGTCGAGCTGAGGCATTAGCTTGGCCTCATTGTTGTTGCTTATGTCCTTTAATAGGGCTATTTCTAGCTCGCTGTCTGTCTTCTTGTATGACGATCACCAGACTAGCTACTAAATTGGTAAGCCTATCCAAACAGTAATCCACTGACTGAGGTAAAGAGCTTCCTTCTTGCCCTTGGCCATATCAAGTACCACTTTCTTAGTTTCCTAGTTTCCTAAAGTCCCTTACACAGTTGAATCTAACATTGATTTTACTTCACAATGACGATCTCTCAACAAATATACAGTCAAACACACAGTCAACCACACTTTGTTTTGGCGTATCGAAAACAGGGGGAAACAGAGTACAAAACACTTTTTACTACTAAACTTCAAAGCTAACAATAGAACCACTATCACACGAGAGTAGTGACAAACTATTCAAGGAACATAGTAGTAGAATCCAGCCTCGAACGTAGCTAAGCCCTAATACCAAGATAATACGGACCCGTAGGTAAACACATGATATGATGCACAAGTATGACCGGAGGTTATTCGTCACTAATCCACACTCGAATGGGCTAGATAAGAGTAGCTCAAGAGTAAGAGGGACACTTAGCTCGAAAGTAAAAAAACAGTTCAGTATATTCTCTATATTCTAATGATGTTAACTTTTACAGTATGACAGTATTTATATCATTTTGTTAGGGTAAATCCTAAGTTACATAAATTACAAAGGAATTGTCCTTATTTGCTAAAAACAAAAAAGAATAATTTACAAGGAAAATATGAAATCGTGCAAAAGAAGGAATGCGGATGTCCTTTGTTAGAAAGGACTGTATGGATGTCGGTAAAGGATTATGCGTGCGTTTTTATAATGATTCTGACAGTATTATGGTTTGGATAGGGGTGGACCTTTGTTCAGGCCTGTTTAGTATCAGAAGGCACTAGATAATGGTTGGTTTAGGGACGGTTCACATGGGGTTAGCTTCGAATGGTCGGCTCCTGATAATTCTGATCGGCCTCAACAACAGTAGGGATCACTGCATTTAGATTTGGCATTGGGACTATGGTTTAGTGGAGGGTTTGGCTCGACATGATGGTTGATCACCTCAGCAACATCTTGGATGACATAGAGAGAAAAGTAGCTTGGCAAATTAGACCGGGCTCGGCACTTAGCTCACTTCGGATAGCTCAGTGGACCACCTAAGAGAGCCCTCAGGCTCAAGAACGTGTAATCGATCCTTGATCCCTATTATATATGAGAATAAATGGTTTGATTGAGGGACATCCACCCCCAACAAAATTCAACCCCTAACTAACCTTTGATAAACCTTTGGTAAGCTTGCTTGAACAAACCTAGAACTCACAAGAACCCCATTGGGCCTAGTCGCGTAACACTTATTGCATTAAATAAGACATGAACTTAGCAGATTGCCTTAAGGAGAACCTAAATTAAATGTGACTTTGGTCATATGATAGCACCAAACATTTATGAGGAAAAAATAGGTGCAAAGCCTATGGGTAATCGTTTATGCTGTTACCGGCTCGAAGCTCCACAAAACATAGGCTACACACCATAAGATGATTGAGGCTCAAGAGTTAGGCATATAAATACTTAGTACATGCCCCTCACGGGTAACACTTGAGACTTTCACTCATTTATTTCTCCCAACTACTCCTATCTCTCTCTTGATCTCTTGCACGAAGTGTTCGCTCCCCCACTAGTCTTATTGACTTAAGCGTCAAAGAGGTCCTATTGGACAACCTCCTAGCTTTACTCACCTCTATTTGTTTTGTAAGTTAACCTAAGTAACCCAGAGCTACCTCAACCTATCTTACTTGACTTAAGGTCGAATTGTATCAGCTTAGATTTGAGATGACACACATGATTGGCTATCTATAGTGACACCCATATACGCTTACACATTAAATTAGTCATTAGTAAGCCCTTTACATATATCAATTATGGAAGGTCTAAAAAACTAAAATCAGTCTTATCATTAAGAAACCGAAATAGGCAACAATAAGCACATTGGAGTAGCAACCTAAATGAGTAATCTTCTATTTGCACAACTATTAATAATTTAAGCATTGAAGTTTATTGAAACTGAGTAACAAAAGGAAGCAATATTTAAATGAGAAACATAAAGTCATTATAAACTTAGGCACCATGAAACTGAACACCTGTTCTTTTGCTCTAATATAAATTTCTTATGATATATATACACATACACATACATATATATATATATATATATATATATATAGAGAGAGAGAGAGAGAGAGAGAGAGAGAGAGAGAGAGAGATTGTTTAATAAGAAATCATCCCATATAATAAGGGGAAGAGGGAAAGAAAGAGAGATCAATGACATATGTAGAGTTGTCTTGTTATAAGAGTTATCTGCATTTCCTCCCTCTCTAACTTTTTCCTTAGCATTGAGTCAATTGTTATGTATGTTTTTATAATTTGGTCAATTGACCCATGCTTAAGAGAAAAACCTTAAAGGCGTTTTTATGTTACGTAACTTTACTAATGATATATGAGTACTGATAAAATTTTGACACAAGGTAGTTTTAATGAAAAACAAATGGTAGTTTTTTTAAAGACTACCTATTATCATTGCCATATGTATGAAAATGATCAGTACTAACACACTCCTCATTCATATATTTGCTATTGTAATACTATTGAAATCATTTTTCCTATTTTTATTATCAATTCTTAACACAAGTCGCATCATTCCAAATATATTCCATTATATAGATTGCATTCCGACATTAAGAGTTTGAAAATGCAATCATTCACTTTAAGGCTTAATTCTATTCGATATTGTTATTAGCTATACAAGGAATTAGTCTTCCCATTTGTTCCACATGAAACCAATGAGCAATTTGGTGATATTCCTAAAACAAGTCTGTGTAATATGATTGTTTATGATATGATGAATATGGTCCTTTCTTCTTTTGGCAGCAAAAGACACAAACCTATCTTGTTGGTAATTTTCCCAAGGCAAAAGTATCTACACCCGATAGGCAAAAGTCTTTAATTTAGTTGTGTGAGACAAATTTGAGCATATTTTTCTTCAATGAAAACAAATAACTCCATATATGCTTAGACATAGGCTTCTTGCATAAAAGGGTGTCTACAAGTCTATGTATCTTAAGTGCATAGTGATATGCACTTACAAACAATTTCTCAAATCATTTATAAGACCATTAAACCAATGCTATGCATCTATAGATTAGAGTTATTGACAACTTACATGTTTCTTTTGTAATGAAAGGACAATATTTGAGAGTTATTGACAACTTACATGTTTCTTTTGTAATGAAAGGACAATATTTGTAGATAGTAAAGATATGCATAGACTTTTAGTATAATAATGTGATGGTGATGTAGACCATAGATGTTATTTTATTTCATAAGAAGTAGAGCAACCATGTAAATATATGGCCACATTACACATTAATATCTTATACTAGCATAATAGCTAGAAAAAGTTAAAGAACAGCTTCAATGGTACTAATAAACTATACGGATTAATGTGTTGCATGTAAGTATCAATAAAATTTTGATATATGAAAACATAATTGTTACTTTTTTAAAAACTACATTCCTTTATTAACACGTGCTAAAATTTTATTAGTACTTACACGCTACTCATCGATCTATATAACGTGTTAGTACTTCAAAAGAGTTTGATTTTTAAATGTAGTGGCTAGTATAGTACACTATATCCTTGATGGTTTAATGGAAAATTGCAAACTTGAGTGGAGCCATAATCACAACTATAAAAAGCTACAATATTCTTTATGACATTATATCCATGCATGATGGACCATGTTAATAAACTCTACATAGATCGATTCCTTTATGGACTATTAATCGATTCACAACTAAAATGTTAAAAAGTATGAGAAGGTTTATGTTATCTTGTATCTATTTTAAAGAATCATCCTTGATTTATGATTTTTCATATCAAAATATCAACTACCAAAATTAAATTATATTCTTTCTTTTTAAATAAACAAAGAATCTTGCCAAAAAAAAAAAAATCAAAAGAAAAAAAACAACAACAAAGGAATCAATCATCCAACACTAATAATTTTTGGATATATAACTTGTGCATATATGACACACCATTTAATTTGGATAGCAACAAGCTAATAAGTAAATAGCTAATAGCTTATAAGATTTGGATTTGAAATAATCCTTATGAATCATTCTTAATTAGATTTTTTATTTATGACCACACTAAGAACATTAGTACTATATTAGAATTGATTAAGTATTTTGTCATAAAGATGATATAATGAGCTTGCTTGAAAATTAACTGTGAACAATAATATTAGTTAACTTTTCTATTACTTCCTTAGAGCTTAAGCAATTATTGCCTTCTATTAGGTAGTGTTGACACCCGATTCTTGCTCGAACCAAGTTCCAATGAGAGAGGCCCATTACGTGGGACATTGAAGTGTGTTCAAGTGAACAACAAGCTTATTTGTTACACCGTGACCTTCTTAGGAAGCCATATGCCCATGCCAAGGAAGATGCAAGCTATTAGCAAGCCCGTCCTCTGTACCATGACCTGCTTGACAAGCCATATAACATTTGTCCGGTAGATCACCCTCTGATCATTGAGCGAGCGTACATCAATTGTCTGGTGTAAGTTTAGAACTTAACTTACCCCTGATCAAGCATCAACCGATCCCTCTCTTAGCATCCCGACCTTGCTTTTGTCTGTAGCACCTACTTTTCACTGCAACTCATTAATAAGCATTTGACATTTGTAATACATCTAGCATACCCAGTAACCCCTGCAATTGTCAAGCCTCTAAGCTGCAAATTTGGTAGTCTAGTCGACCACAACATATTGCTCGCAATAAAGCTCCGTCTTTACTACAAAGTGCACTGTCTGCTGGAGGCTAGTATGAACGAACCACTGATCGCCACGTGTCCAGGTGACTCACATAAAAGGTACAAGGTGCCATGAAGTAAGATAGAACACTCTCTTCTAGATTTCTCCCCTTTTCTCCTCCCTCTTCTCTCCTAATTGAAGCTCAACACATTACATACATTATGCACATACTAGGTGAGTGTTGTCCTAAGGGTCTTAAGTGTCGGAGGGCCTTTGTAGCCATACCTACTAAAGGCTTTTTGCAAGTATCAAAGAGTAAGAGACGGAGATAAAGCCCAAGCTCTTTTTATAGACACCTAATTTTTACCCCATTTATTTTTATTTTATTTTTTTAAATATAGGCCCTAAACTAGGAAAACACAAAAAAATAGGAAAAATAAGAAAACCCCAAAAATATGAAGTTTAGGAAAAAAATACAAAAAATAAGAAAAGTGTAAAAAGTATGAAATTTTGATAAAAAAAAAACACAAATTAAGAAATTTAAAAAATAGGGAAATTTGAAAAAAAAGTTAGAAAATTGAAAAATTAAAAAAAAAAATTGAAAAATTGAAAAAAAAATATTTTAGAAAATAACTTTTTATTAGGATAGATTTTTTTTATTTTTTAATTAGATTTAAAAATTGGGCCATTAAACCTAAGCTTAAATTTAAATCTAGTTCAAGTTGATCAAGTCCATATGTACAATTTAATTGTATATATGGATAAGGCATAAGCTGACAGCTTATTGGTTAAGCACATAGATTGGACATGTGGTTTAAGTATAAGGTTTTGATTTCAAATCTTGTTAAAGGTAAGGAGGCCTTTTTTCTTTTTTTTTGTTTACTATTGACTAGTATACTGCCACGTGTTAGGATCTGGTTATGCCACATATCCTAACACATGGTATCATCAAATTGGATGGCCTTACTAATGTGGCATCTATGTGGCATGCCACGTGTCATATGATGACACGTAGCACGTTAGGAGTGGTCGACACGACTGATGTGGCTCCACGTGAACCCATTTTTCCCTCCCTTTCTTTCTTTTCCCTTCATTTTCCTCTCTTTCCCTCATTTTTCTTCAAGATTCCAGCACTTTCCTCCTTAGATTGCCAGTTTCAACACGATTTTTAAACCTCTTCTTGTTGCAATTTCGCCAAATCAATGATGAAATTGCAAACTAGACATAGCTTACTGTGAATCGAACCCATTAACGCGTCTAAATACAGTCAAAGGAGCATTCAATTTGAACTAAAAAAATCGAATTTTTTTTTTTTATTTTTTGGATATTCTTCATTAAATCCAAATTCAAGCTTTCCATGTTTCTGGGATCGATTCGGGTATAAAAGGGTGTTAGAGGAGCTCATACGAACACACATAACCTTATACGAGCTCCAGAATCATTCGACCCCCCC
>JAMXBB010000001.1:10383887-10633524 GCA_024138015.1 Lumnitzera littorea | reverse complement strand
ACCCCCACTCTTCCTGATCACTCTTTCTCTCTACTAAGCTCTCTTTCTCTTTAGGACTCTCTTCCCTAAGCTCATCACCACGACCAAACACCCTCACTAACTTCCCTACCTTGCAAGCTTCTGAACTCGACCACTCTCACCCTTAGCCGTGGCCTCTACTGCCTCGTCGAACCACCATTACGAAACCCTAATTCCAAAACCACTACATCTGATCCCCTTTGATCCCAGTCAACCTTATGGCTACTCTCGTTATGTCCTCAAACCTTACACCATACTCCCCTTTCAACTCCAACAACCCCCGACAGCATCACCCGAGAAGCACTGCCCACCGCCACTCACCAACACTCCCTAAACCCCCCCCAAACACCAAGGCAACCTCTCTACCACCCATAATCCCAATCGGAAATACACAAAAACCCCTTTTCCCCTTTGATTCAGTGGCTAAATCAAGTCAAATCGTACCTTACTACTACTATTGAAAAGGAACCTAAGATTCGACCCACGACTCGATTCGTGATCCGATCTAGCGCTCGAACCAACCTACATCTGACTCGACCCGCATGTCCAAGAGCCCTTCCTAGTTTGATTCTTTTTTGGATTGTTTTTATTTATTTATTTACTTGTTTATAATGTAAATGTAATCAAAAAAAGAAAAAGAAAAAGAAAAAGAAAGAAAGAAAAAAAAAGAACAAAGTAAAGAAAAAGTAGCTTAATTAGTTATTTATTTTTAGATAGAAATGAAAAATATAAAAATAAAAATAAGTGAATAAGGAGATAAGTAATAAAATCGTTTTATTACTTAGAAAATTGATTTTCGAAAGATAAAACAAAAATAAATCAACTATTTTTTCATTTAGAATTTTTAAAAAAGAAATCCAATTTAGGGCCCTTTAGAAATTTTTTTTAAATAAATCAAAATGAGTAAAAATATAAACTCAACTGTTTCAAAAATTAAAATCAACTCAACCCGCTAAAGTTTTTTATAAAAGAACTACATACGTTTGATCTTAAATAGTGGGTACGTAGACATCTATGGAGCAACGATAAAAATTAAAAAAACTAATTTCCCTTTTTCTTTAGTTTAGATTATTTTGTTTATCTAATTAAAGTAATCAATAACCAATTTCTGTCTTTCAAAATTAAAAGGTGATTTTTAAGTTTAATTCTAATTTTAGAAAGTTAATGGTACCCGTAAGAGTTTAAATCTTTAACCCCCGAACCCAAATCTCTGATTTTCAAAAAGTTGTCTCAAAATCGGTATTTTCGTAGATTAGTGATTAAGTTATAACCAATCCATCCAATTGGTTATAACTTAACTGTTTTTTCCAATTCCGATTGGGTGGCGACTCTTATACCTTTTCAAATGTAAAAAGAACCAGTTTTTTTTAAATCCTAGTCGAGGGTCAATACTAAATGGGTAAGGGTTTAGTATTAATCGATTTAGAGAAAACCTAATTTTATAAAAGAATCGAAAGGGTGAAAAACCAAGCTTGACACTTTCCAATCAAACTTTATGTGAGCTCGCTCATCTTAGTTAGTCTAACCACAATTAACATTTTGGCGCCTATCGTTTAAGGCAACTATGAAAACAATGGCTAAAAGTAACAATAATAACCTATAAGCCTCCCATATGGGAGATACCAACACATCCCAACATGATAGAGGTGACCAAACACTCTTACTATCTCAAAATGAATACGCCAAAGTCCAACAGCTTAGGTTACTTATCTAGCAAATGCTTGAAGAAAATTGAAAATATCATGAATTTACTGCAACCTTGCACAAAGATGTTACATTACTAAAAAATGCATCTAGAAAAAGCCTACCGTTGACTCCTCCTCCTAACTAAGTAAAAATGATAACTTTTGCACCACAAGCCTTATGTATTCGCAAAAGTAGATTCAGTAAGACCACCAACTGCATAAAGACCTACGTGAATGGTTGAACCACAGCTACAACAAAACATACGTGGAAGGTAAACACATAGTAACAAGTAAACTGATTGATGGCCTATCACCAAGACAGTTGTCTAAAGACTACAAAGACATGAACATGGATGAACTAAATGAACATATTCGCCATGCTTCCAACGTACTTGACCAGAAAAAAAGTCAAATCGCCTGTATAAGTGACGTACTCTACATCGACAAAAAGCCTATTCATCCCTTCAATCCTTAAGGAAATGCTCCCTACCGAAGCAAGGTTGCTACATTTGAACACTTACAATGGCACCATCGATCTAGATGACCACCTCATCCACTTTCAGACGATGATGAGCCTTCACAACTTCTCAAATGCCATCATATGTAAAGCATTCCCTAGCATGCTAGCAAAAGCTGCTTTGTTTTGGTTTAACACCTTCCTTGAGGCATTTATCACTTCATTTGATGACCTCAGAAGCAAATTCTAAGAACACTTCTTTAGTCCCTAAGTCCTATAAAGAGACCCTTCCATTCTCTATAATGTCAGGCAATGCCCCAACAAAATCCTATGAGCATACCTCGAGCGCTTCAACCAAGCAAAGTTGCAAGTTTCCAAGCTAGACATGGGAATAGCTCTATAGGTGCTCCTAACAGGCATAGATTTTAATGGAAGGCTTTTCAATGCAATCTCATTAGACAAACCAGAATCTTTAGACAAATTCATGAAAGTTATTGAAAAATATGTAGCTCAAGAGGATGCCATCTGAGCTTGTTTCGAAGTGGAAAATAACACCTATATTTGAACAAAAGACCATCTGGGACCTTTTGACCCCAAACTATAAGCCTAATGGATTGTTAACTTTTGAAATCCTCATCCGAGCTCGCCTTCGAGGCTT
Organism: Lumnitzera littorea; assembly: GCA_024138015.1. Lineage (NCBI taxonomy): Eukaryota > Viridiplantae > Streptophyta > Magnoliopsida > Myrtales > Combretaceae > Lumnitzera > Lumnitzera littorea. Next base: position 10,630,706 of record JAMXBB010000001.1, on the reverse strand, counting down.
ATAATCTCTCTCGAGAAGGATCTTGTCTTCTTAGCCTACTAAGGACAGGCTCTAATATATGGAAGAGCTATGGAAGAATTCTCTAAAGCCCCGACTTGGACACATACTGCTCAGCTTAGACTCCTGTCCAGTTGCCAACTTGCCAAGTGTTAAGGTTGAGATCCCTGTACGCTGAGCTATCCTTCACCATCTTGTCCAACTGCAGTCTCACTTAACTACCTTGGCAACTTTCAACATAGCTCAACAACAACAGCCCCAACATCAACTCAGTTCAACCACATTACACCAAGATTCTAAAGCATGAACTTACCCATAGGATGCCACTTGTTCCTTACTTTTCTGATATTTGTACCATTTTCATTTTTATCATTTATCATATTTACCCTTTTTACTTATACTAGGAATCCTTTTCTTACGTTATCCTCTATGTAATTTCCACTATTGTATTATTGCTCCAAGAACTTACTATAAATAGTCCCTTATCTTTTGTAGCATAAATCATCTTATACCTTAGAGTTAATGAATATTCCTTTTCTTGCAAGACACTATTCTTCGAGTACATCCTTTTTACACTCTTATATAATCTTATCAAGTATCTCGAGATTATTGGTGAGTGGACTTTAGTATTCGCTTGTGCGTTATATTAGGCAAAGTATTAAGTTGTATTGGTTCATTAGTGTGTCATATCCTATAAGTAACTTCATGAAAGCTATTGTATTGGCCAACCTATTCACTTCTTCTTTCTTCAATATTTCGAAGGACCCATTGGTTACTGTCTCTTTGGTAAGCCCTAGTAATTAACTCAAATCCTAGGCACATTATATAATTTTAGTATCAAAGCTTCAGGTTGTGACTTAGAGCTAAGTATTGTAGTAGTTGCTTCTTATTATAATGTATGTTCTATTATACTCCATTTTCTAGTGACAAAACCAAGCTAGTTCTTAAGTCAGTGTGCAATATCATATTATCAAAATAGTGTGAAAATCTTCTATTGAATCGTAAAATTTCTGAAGTTTTGTATTAAGAATATCGAATCCCAGTATTCAAGGAGAGATTAATGATGCCAATAAGATGCTCATGGTTATAGCTGTGCTACTTAATAGACCCTACGAACTATTGGTGAGTAATTGCAAGACCTTGCTGCTATTGTAGCCAACCCGGCTATATCAATACAGAGGGTAGTAGATACTAGGCCTTAAGAGAGAGTTGATAAATGAGGTCGAGATGTGAGAGATAGGTTGAGAAGACAAGTACCTGAGCCTAGTACTAGAAGCCTATATTAGTATAGAGGGTAGTAGATACTAAGCTTCAAGAGAGAGTTGATAAATGAGGCTGAGATGTGAAAGATAGGCCGAGAAGACAAGTAGTTGAGCTTAAAGCACTAAAAGCTGTTAATGTGAACCCAGCTCCCCTCCCCCCACCCTAACATGTTGAGAGCCTCGCGAGGAGGAGACTTGATTTAGATGAAGTTTAAGAGTATGGGGAAGAGGAAGAGCAGTATGATGGATTTGAAGAACAAGAGCTCTATGCTCCCAGAGGAGCTTAACATCTTAAAGTATAGATTCTAAGCTTTAATGGGTCTGGTAGTATCGATGACTACCTAAACTAGGAGGAGAAGATATTTGAATTCTATGATTATTGAGACTCGATGCTTATTTGAATAGTTGCTTTAGAATTTTTTGGGTATGTAGTAATGTGATGGAAGAAATTGTAGAATGTATGTCAATGAGTTCAATGTGAAATCCGAACTTGGAACGAGATGAAGAGAGTTTTGAGGAGTAGATTTGTACCAGAACATTATGAGTAAGATACCTCCTAACGTCTTTAAGAACTCAAGTAGGATAATCGATTTGTGGACAAGTATGTCTGAGAATTCTGGTTGTTAATGATCTAATGCGATGTTGATGAGCCTAGGCTGGGGACAAAGCATGATTAATTTCTAGACTTAGATATGAGATTAATAATGTAGTGGAGGTACAAAGGCTTGGAAATCTAGATGAGACCATTTGAGTGGCACAAAGGGTTGAGAGGCAAAGGCATAATCAGTTCAGCCAAGCATAGAACAGCTAACCACCAAGCTAACTTGGATATGACTGAGCTCAATATAGTTCCAAGGTTGACCACCAAGGTGAGCTGACCTGATGATGGCCAAGGAAAGACTAAGTCCAAGGAACTTAAGGTAAAAAAGGATCAAGGTCAAAGCTCTGGTAGGAAGACCACAAAGATAAAGCGTTTTAAGTGCCTTAGTTTTGGACACATGACTAGTCAGTACCCTAACCGACATATCATGACCATCAAGGGAGATAAGCCCCAATTTAAAGTAGGAAGTGCTAGTGAAGATGAAGAGGAGGGGGAAGCCAAATAGTGTGCTAATGAGTTCTTAGAAGACTCCGAGGCCCTTACCCGACCCAAGCAAGGAGAGTAATACCTCAATATGGTTATTCAAAGAGTTCTTAGTACAATTGTTACAAAGGAAGATGAATAGTAGGAGAGCCTCTTCCACATTAATTGTCAAGTGAATGGAAGCATATGTGCTTTAATAATTGATTGGGGAAGTTGTACCAACGTTGTAACGTAAGGAGTGGTGAAAGCGTTGAAGTTGCCTACTTGTCCTCACCCTAAACCTTATAAGATCCATTAGTCGAACAAAAAAGGTGAACTCTAAGTGACTAAGCAAGTGAAGGTGCCAATCTCCATTAAGGAAAGGTACAAGAATAAGGTGTTGTGATGTCTTACCTATGTTTGCCTCATACATACTATTAGGCCAACCATGGCTCTTTGATCTTGAGATACTTCGTAATAGATATAGGAACACTTATATGTTCCAAAAGGATAGGAAGAAGGTTATATTGACCCCAATAAGATCCAAAGAAGTCTAAAAGTCATAGGAGAAGACTTCCAAATCGCTGTAAAGGAAGTCCTTAGTGATTTCCCAAGCCTAATTTTCTAAGGATGTTAAGAACGAAGAGCTTGTACTCTTATTGGTCATAAGACTTCTTGAGTTGAAGGATATCAGAGCATTTCCTAATGAAGTGTAGACATTGCTCTAAGAATATGCTGACTTATTTCTTGTTGAGTTGTCGAGAGGTTTACCTCTTGTCAGAAGTATAGAGCATTGCATCAACCTTTAACTTAGAGCTACCTTACTTAACTAACCTACTTATAGGCTCAATCCTAAGTAGGCAACTGAGCTGAAGAACTAAGTTAACAAGTTGATTGAGCATAAGTATGTTCAAGAGAGCATGAGCCCCTGTGCCGTACCAACTGTCCTAGTGTTGAAGAAGGATGACTCATGGAGGATGTACATTGATAACTGACCTATCAACAAGATCATTATCAAATATTGATATCTGATCCCATGATTGGATGATATGCTCAATGAGTTGCATGGTGTGAGAATATTTTCGAAGGTTGATATGAAGAGTAGTTACCACCAAATCCAAATGAGACTAGGAGATAAGTAGAAGATAGCTTTCAAAATAAAGGATGGTCTATTCAAGTAGATGGTGATGCCGTTTGGGCTTATAAATGTACTGAGTGCCTTTTATGTGACTTATGAATCATGTTTTTAAATCCTTGATAGGAAAGTGTGTTGTGGTTTATTTTGATGACATTTTAATGTATAGTGCTGACCTCAACTCTCATGTCGATTACCTAAAGTTAGTATTTGATATCCTTCAAGCTGAATGATTATTTAACAATTTAAAAAAATGCTTGCTCAAGGTAATATTCCTTGAATATATTGTCTCTAGAGGAGGAATTAGAGTTAATGATGAAAAGATCCGAGTTATTCTCAAATGGTTGATATTGACCAATGCTGTTGAAGTAAGGAGTTTTCATGGTCTAGCTTCATTTTATCAAAGATTTATTCGGAACTTTAGTTTCATAGCTACCTCATCGACTGAGCTGACTAGGAAGAACTCTAAATTCAAATGGTTCGAAAGAGCTCAGAAGAGTTTTGAGGAGATCAAATCCAAGTTAACTTCTACCTTGGTGTTAATACTGCCTGACTTTAGCAAGGTTTTTGAGCTAAAATGTGATGCATCCAAAGTTGGCATTGGAGCTATTCTCATGTAAGAGTACCGCCTAGTTGCTTATTTTAATGAGAAGCTCATAAGTGCCATATTGAATTACTTAGCATATGATAAGGAGTTCTATGCCTTTGTCTGAGAACTTTTGAACTAGTAATATTATTTGCTGCCGAGAGAGTTCATTATCTATACAGACCATGAATCTCTCAAACATCTCAAAGGACAGCAAAAACTCTCTTTACACCATGCTAAGTGGGTTGAGTACTTAGAAGCCTTTTGTTACATCATTAAGTACAAAAAGGGAAGTTCTAACACTATGGTCGATGCCCTCTCTTGTCGACATGTTCTTATCACAATATTACGGGCTAAAATACTTGGGTTTAATACCCCACCTAATTAATATGAACATAATCCATACTTTGGACCCTTAGTGGCCAAGTGCAACATTAGAGGAGTAGTGGATGGGTTTTATTTGAGCCAAGGATTTCTAATAAAGAGAAAGCAATTCTGTGTGCTGAGCAAGTCTGCTAGAGAATTACTTGTTCAGGAAGCCCATGTAGGGGGCTTAGTTGGCCTTTTTGGTGAAAAGAGGATTGCCGAGCTGTTGAAAGAGCATTTCTATTAGCCTGGGATGATGAAGGATGTACGCAAGGTTCTTGAGCATTGTGAGGTATGCAAGCAAGCTAAAGGAAGAAAGCAGTCATATGAAGAATATACACCTCTACCTATACCTGAACGGCCATAGACCGATCTAAGCATGGATTTCATGCTCGGCCTACCCATAACACCTCGAAAATATGATTTTATTATGGTGGTAGTCTATCAGTTTAGCAAAATGAGCCACTTCATCCCTTGCCACAAAACTAATGATGCTTTAATTGTTGCTAACCTCTTTTTATAAGAGATTGTATAGCTGTATGGTGCCTTAAGAAGTATTGTGTTAGATTGTGATTCAAAGTTTACGAGTTTCTTTTAGCAAATACTATGGAAGAAGTGGCTCCATAGTGTTCATCAGAAGAAGCTCGACACTAAGCTCATGTTCAGTATTTCTTGTCATCCATAGATAGATGGCCAGACAGAGGTTGTGAATAGAATAGTAGGCAACCTCCTTCAAGCTACTACTGGAAAGAATTTGCATGATTGGGATCTATACTTGCCCATCATCAAGTTCACTTACAATCACTCCACCCATAACTCGATAAGAAGGTCACCTTTCGAGGTCATTTATGGACTTAATCCGAACTTGCCATTGGACATGATTACCAACTCAACCTCTCAAGTAGAAAGTCAGTCAGGTGTGTAACGCTTTGAGAAGTTTTATAAATTACACTAGAAGGTTCTCGAGCAATTAACTAAGACAATGGCTTAACAAAGAGAGCAAGGAAGCTAAGGTAGAAGGCAAATTATTTACGACCTAGGAGACCTTGTGTAGATTCACCTCAATAAGGAGTAGTTCCTCGCCTTTTTAAGATTCTTTGACACATCAATGACAATGGCTATGAGCTAAAACTACCCAAAGCATACGAAGTGTCTCTAACTTTCAACATCATCGACCTAACGACCTATGTGTCGAAAGAAGAAGAAGATCAGGATTTGAGGGCAAATCTTCAACAACCTCGAAGAGCTGATGGAGTGCCTACTTCTGGACCCCTCACCCGTGCTTGCCTCCAAGGCTTACAGTCTCTCTCAAGAAGGATCTTGTCTTCTTAGCCTGCCGAGGACAAGTTTCGGTACATGGAAGAGTTGTGTAAGAACTCTCTAAGGCCTTAGCTCAGATACACACCGCTCAGGTCAGACTCCTATCCAATTGCTAACCTACAAAGTGCCAAAGCCAAGATCCTTGTACGCTGAGCTCTCCTTTGCCATCCTACCCAGCTGCAGTCTCACTTAGTCACCTTAGCCACTCTTAGCACAGCTTAGTAATAGCAACCCCAACATCAACTTAGTTCAGCCACATTGCACCAAGATTCCAAAGCATGAACCTACCCATATGCTACTACCTATCCCTTACTTTTTCTGACATTTTTACTATATTCCTTTTTATCCTTTGCTGTGTTTATGCTTTTTGCTTATACTAAGAATGCTCTTCTTACATTATCCTCTATGTAATTTTCACTATTTTATTGTTGCCTTAAGGACTTACTATAAATAGTCCCTTATCTTTTATAGCCGAAATCATCTTATTCTTTTTAGTTAATGAATATTCATGCTCTTGTGAGACATTATTCTCTGAGTACATCCTTTTCACACTCTTATCTAATTTTTTCAAGTAGCTTGAGATTAGTGGCGAATGGACCTTAGTATTCGCTTGTGTGTCATATTAGCTAAAGTACTTAGTTGTGTTGTGTTTGTTGGTACGTCATGTCCTCCAAGCAACTTTACAGAAGCTAGTATGTTTGCTAGTATGTTCGCTTCTTCTTTCTTTGATATTTTGAAGGACCTATTGGTTACTCTCTCTTTGGTAAGCTCTAGTAATTAACTTAGCTCCTAGCTACATCAAACCCTCAACAAGAGAAAAGCGTAAGAAGCAAAGGCACAAATTCCAAGACTATACCTCATACATACCCCTTACCTGACCACTTAGGGAAATCATGCATAGGGTTCGAAAGCAACTCTCCAAACCACCTAATATCTACAAAATGCTAGAAGCATAAAACTCAAGGAAATATTGTGAACACCACAGGGCATATGGACACAACATTGACGAGTGCCACCACTTTAAGAATGTAGTTGAAGGCCTTATTTGCAAAGGTTGCATTGACCACTTTGTTGTAGACAAGAAAAACTAAATACAATAGCCAACCCAGCGTTGCCGCGTAAATCACCAACATCAACACCACAATCAACAAGCCAACACCTCCACGGATGAACAGAACGAAAGGGAACAGTAAGGCCAAATTAACACCATATTTGGCGAATCTGGCTTCCTCTTAAGCAATACAACCAAAACAACCAAACATGAGGTATACATCGTGAGAAATAAGAGGTTGAAGATTGACACAACAATAACTTTTACCGACATAGAAAAATAGGGAATCAACTTACCCCATAGCGATGCACTCATCATAAATGCTGAAATAGGATACTTCGACATCTCCAAAACATTCGTTGATAGTAGGAGTTTGGCAAACATACTTTTCTGTAGTGCTTTTGAGCTAATGAAAGAACAGCTTGATGAGCCTTTGTAACCTTACAAATACGTCCTCATAGGATTTGGAGGCAACAAACCAGTGCCTATTAAGGGATGATGACTACGTCGCCATACAATCGATAAACTTCATCGTTGTTGACATATGGTCACCATACATGGCCATCCTTGGCAGGCCAAGCATCAGGAATTTCGACATGCTTATCAGCCAAAGATGACTGAAAGTAAAGTTCATGATTCCCATCAGTATAGGCAAGGCCAGAAGAGATCAAACTTTGTCAAAGATGCTCTACCTCAAAGCCCAATCCAAAAACAACGTCATGGGGATCAAATCAATCAACTCCTCCACTTCCACAATACGGGGAGAGCCCATAGAAAAGACTCTAGAAGTTAAGATATCTAATGCCCTTAGCATGATAACCAAAATAGGGGTTAAATTGTTAGACAACAACAAAGCTGAACTCACAGATTTCCTAAAGCAAAACTTAAGACGCCTTCGTTTCTGCCTTAGAAGACATGTTAAGAATCATTAACATACTAAAGGCTACTCTTCACCTAAATGTCAATCTCGCCATCTGACCTATCAAGTAAAAGAAACGACGTCACCCCAAAACATTAGGCTACGATTGAGGAAGAAGTGTAGAAGTTGCTTTGAGTAAGCTTCATTTGGCAGGAGAAATACCCCACTTGACTCTCCAATACATTACTTGTTAAGAAAGCAAATGGAAAGTGGCACATGTGCGTCAACTAAACTAACCTTAACAAGGCATGCCTCAAGGACTACTTCCCCCTATTGTATATAGACCAGCTCGTCAATTTGATGTGAGGTCACGCACTTCTTAGTTTCATGGACGCCAACTCTTAATATAATTAGAGTCGGATGCCCCCGAAAGACGAAGTCTATATATTTCATTACAAACTTTGGGACTTATTGCTATAAAGCAATGCCCTTTGATTTAAAAAACATTGGAGCGACATATCAAAGGTTGATCATCCACATCTTTAAGCCATAAATAGGTAAGAACATTAAGGTTTACCTTGATGACATGATCACCAAGAGCAAAACCAAAAAAGACTACATTGACGACCTTCGGGAGACCTTCCAAACCCTCTGCCGATTCCAAATGAAACTTAACACCCAAAAGTGCGTCTTAGGAGTTGCATCAGGAAAAGTCCTTAGTTTCATGGTCATAAAACAGGCCCCAACTAAAATCAAATAAGTCCAGCGACTAACAGGAAGGATAACCGCCCATAATCAATTTGTATCTTGAAGGGTTAAAAAATGCGCATAATTCTTTAATCTGCTCAAATACCTCGTTGAGTTCAAGTGGACACCAAAATGCCAACGAGCTTTCCAAGATTTGAAGAACTTCCTAATGACTCCACCCATACTCTCCAAACTAATACCCATAAAAGAACCATACTTATACCTTGCAGTCAATAATAAGGCATTATCCTCGGTACTCTTCCAAACCAATGGCCGTGACCACCGACCACTCTACTACATTAGTTACATCCTCCAAGGGCTAAAGTTTAGATACACCATAGAAAATTTCACCCTCACGATGGTCTTTGCAGCTCAAAAGCTTAATCCCTACTTCCAGTTACATCCAATCATCATTCTAACAGATGTACCACTCAGAATTGCTTTGCAAAGGCCTAACACTTTGGGTCAAATGATGAAGTGCTCTCTCAAGCTCAATACACATGGAGTCTAATTCTACCCAAGATAAGTAATCGATGCATAATTTTTCATGAACTTCATAATTGAATACATTGGAATGGATGAGCCTTGACTTGAGCTCACCATACCCGTCTAGATACTCCATATTGACAGCTCCTCCACTAGGAGGGAGGGAGGGGGGCAGGGGGGAGTAGAGCCGGTATTACATTACAAGGCCCACAAGGAATAAAGAACCTCTATGCTCTGAAGTTTGGTTCCCCAACGAGTAATAATAAAGCTAAATACGATGAGCTCATCACTGGTTTAAAAATTGCTGAAGACATTGAAGTAAAAAAGCTCAGCATATACTCAGATTCCTTGCTAGTTGTACAACAAATCAATTAAGAATACAAGTCTAAGGGCAAGACAATAGTCAAATATCTACATTTAGTGCAAGGCCTTCTAGTGGAATTCACTTCCTGAGAAGTCAACAAGATCCCTCGAGTAAAAAATGCAAAGGTAGATAGACTATCCAAGATATCCTCATTTGCCATCCTTACATCACACAATTGCGATAAGTTACTCTTCATACAATATCTCCCCAAGCGAAGTACAGAGGTGCAACAGTAACAAGTCATCGAAATGAAAAAAGTAATCCTCGAGCCATCTTAGATGGACCCCTTTACGTAGTACCTCAAGATGGGGGCATTACTCGAGGACGTAGTAGAGGCAAACAAACTAGCCTTTACTACAGCCAATTATACATTAATCAATGATGTACTGTAGCAACAAGGACACATCACTGCACTCTTCAAATGCCTCCGATTAGAAGAAGGCGCTTAAGTCCTCAAGGAGCTCCATGTAAGGATTTATAGCAATCACTTCCAGTCCCAAGCACTATACCTTTGAGCGCTTAGGTTAGGTTATTATTGGCCAACGATGAAGGAAGACGCTAAAACCATGGTCTAGAAATGCCCTTCTTGCCAAAAGCGTGTGTTGATCACTCACACCCTTAGTTCGGAGTTATACCCCTTAATAAGCCCATGACCATTCGTGCAATGGGGATTAGACGTCCTCAATCCCTTCCTAAAAGCCTTGTAAGGTCGACAATTCATTCTTGTTGCAATAGATTACTTTACGAAGTAGGTAAAGGTGTTGGTCGTAGCCACCATCACAGCCCGAGCCATCAAATGATTTGTATTCACCCACATACTGTCTAGCTTCGGAGTACCATATAGGTTAATCACTAACAAAGGAAGGCAATTCAACAATGATCAATTAAGAGACTTCTGTAATAAACACAACATTAGGTTACACTACACCTTGGTAGCCCATCCTCAAACCAATGGCCAGATTGAAGCTATCAATAAGATAATCCTTAACAACTTGAAAAAGAGGGTGGAATGAGCAAGAGATGGATGGGCTGACAAGCTTTCGAACATACTTTGGGGATACTGTAAGACGCACAAGACTTCAACCGGAGAAGCCACATTCCATCTCACGTTTAGAGTAAAAGCCATTCTCCCGATTGAGTTAGAATTACCTATGAGCCCTAAAATTATGTTTAGGATAACCAAGCTTAGATTTAGGACCTTTAGGGAAAGTTATCCAATTGAGCTTACACTTTACGATTAAGATAGAAAAGTTAGACGAAGCGAAATAATGAAGTTAGATTTTGGAAATAATGACAAAAAATCCCAATTTTCCCCTTAAAAGTAAGATTATTTAATATAGTACCAATTTGCTCGGAAGCTCTAAAATCAAGCTTGGATTTCGATGAGAACTTACAAATAAGTTAATTAAGCTCCAAAATGAGATAATATAGTATAATTTACTATATGAATATACTCGTTTTTTTATGAGTATACTCGATATAAATAATAATTATACTCGTAAATTAATCCTAATTTACGTAATTATATTTATAATGTGTTGAATTCATGTGAATAATTAAGAGAACATATCCTAAAAAATAAAAGATGTGTTAGAAGCTTAATTATACTAGTATAGTTGTAAATTACGCGTGATATAGACACATAATATATATGCACATGTATTAATAAATAACTAAATACTAATATAATATTCACATTTAAGCAATTATCTAACAAAGCTTATCCAAAAGCATTGAAACTTGTTGGAATTGGCCAGCAAAACTTGCGTGGCTTGTTGTGGGATTAAATTTGCTGAATCAAAAGACAATTTACTAAGAGAAAGCCACCTCTTACTTTCATTGAATGAGGGAAAAGCAAAAAAAAAAAAAAACAAAAAGAAAAAAATCAATGAGGTAGCAATCAGCTTCCAACTGTATATATAGGCTTCCCTACTTCATTTTTCAACTTTACAAACCAAATACACTTAAAGGAAATTAAGAAAAAAATCGTGGAAAAAATAGGAAAGAAAATTAGAAAAACGGAGCAATTTTCGTGTTAGGCTAAAACTTAATCCAAAAGTGAATCTGTTGTAGAGCCCAACTAGCCACTACCAGTCCCCGTCGCACCTTCGCCGTCCAACATACCCTTACCACCCCATGGCTACCAGAGAGCCCAAGAATAATTAGGTTGATTTTCTGTCATGTTTTTCATTAATTTGTAAAAAATACCTAAACCACCTAGAAAATTATGAAAAAAATTTGTAGTTAGGTTATTTTGAATATGCTTGCATGTGATATTTTTATTTTTGAAAAATTTGCAATATTTAGTATAATTGCTTAACAAAACTATTATTCATCCGAAATTTAAATTGTAAAATAAATATACTAAATAATGTTATTTCTATCTTAAAATTTTTGTATAGGATGTCTGTAATATATAGATAATTGCTATGTAGGCTAAATTTTAATTTGAATATTTTCAATATTTATTTCGTTTTTGGCCTAAAAATAACTCGAAAATAAGCTAAAATTATGAAATAAATAAAAATTTTTAAATAAAAAATTAAATGGACATGTACTAATCTCTAGTGAATAATAACAATGTTAGGTTATATTGAAATTAATTTGATGTAAAAAGCATTGCAATTGAATAATTTAGGATAATTTAGGGATAAAACCGTAAATACAAGCATATAAGCGATAGGTTGAAAACTTGAAACCAAGTAATAGCTGAGTTTCTCATATTTTTAGGAGTCTATAGAAATTTTTAGAGAATTATTTGATAACCTAAACTATTTATTGCGAATTTACATAATAAAATGATTTAAATTACAAGTCAAGACGTATCTTTAGTAATAATAAGTTAAAATGAATTAAATAGTTAAATAAATAACTATGTATGAGATTTTTTATTAGATTAGATAAAAGGGTATCTTTAATATAATTACCGATATTTTCTAACTGGGATATGTTATAAGTATATTATGGTTAAATAATACTCATATTATAGCATAATATTGACAAATTAGGTAAAATACGGTTTAATAATGTAAATTATGTATAATACAATAATATTTATATAGATACGTATAACTATATTAAAAATCCAAACTATCCATCAAAAGTCATCTCTAAAAACAAAACCTATAATACTTGTTGTTAAGTCAATACGAACCCAACGATACTAATTTTGTAAAAATCGGACAATCTTAGATAATATAACCCATAACTCTATATTACTCTAGAATATGCGTATTTTGATAACCCTACCATAAATAAAACATGATTTAATAAATTAAAAGTATGTTTCGATACAATCGAAACTATATATAATACGTAATAGTATAAATTACGTATATTATCGATAATTAACAACTTAACTCAATATATAATAAAAATATATATATTATTAAAATAATATATTTAAATATATAACCATTTTAGATCAAACCCTAATATTTTTGTAATTATTATGAAAACTGAATTTGGGTTTTCTATGTATATAGGATCTCCCAACGAACAAACTGTTGACGACTCGAGTTTGTTGCAATGAGCGTCTAAATAAGTAAGTTAGGATTTGTAGCTTCACCGCTTATTGGGATACTGTATTAAAATATCTAAAAACCCAAGAGTACTTCTGGCTGTGTTTGTAGTTAGTTGACTGTGCGCGAGCTATGTATGTGTATGATACTTAGTTATGATAGGAGATGAACTCCTTAGTATGCTGTTCTGCATGTTTATATTATTTCTGTATTATATGAACTTGTTTGGCCACCCCTGATTAAAACTAATGTCTATTCGACTAAAATGAAACTAGACACACATAATACTCATAAGAGGAAATGATTAAGTGTATTAAGCCAAATACTGACTTCTTTCGATAAGGATAGTTGAAATGGTCATTTCCTCATCCTTAGTCAAACTAAATGATAGGAGAAGAGTTCACGGCAAGGGCAGGGGCCATGGTTCGAAAGCAATCATAGGAGGAAGGTGTTCTCTTTGGTCTGATTTGAGTTGCGATAAAACTCCTCAATTCAGGTTGAAGCGAATGTAATTTCTCTAACCTCACAATGGACCGGATAACATTGTGTGATGTTTCATTTGATTGATTGCATTGCATTTCATCATAATTAATAACCTTACTTGTGATTGTTTAGTACTCTTCTTTCTTCATCCTACTTATTGAGTTAGTTGTGCTCATATCCCTATAGACTCTTCTGCAGGTACTGAGTGATGACTAAAATGCTTCGATACCACTAACCCCAAGTTAGAATGCTGTTGACTGGGAAAGTAAGAGACAAAGAATCAACTGAACCTAGGCTTTTGACCTTTCTTTTATCCTTTCTTTTATCTTTTCTTTTAAATTTTGAGAAAACTAATTGAGAATTCCTTAGGACACCTACTAGTTTCCTAACTTATTGTAAATAGTCTACAAAACCTATGGCTTTTTAATAAACTCTAATTGTAAATTATAACTCTGGATGTAAGACGTTTATGTCAGTACTGTTATGTTATGAGATAACAGGTTATATAGAACAGGTATTTTGTAAAGTTATACCACATATACCACAAGTTTGATTACTCACAGGTTTGATTACTCGCAAGTATCAGAATGGATGCTTCAAGCTAGTTGAGTCGGGCACTCCTTGTGTAAACTATATATATGATAATAGCTATGAGGTCAACTTCTATTTTAGGTTAGTTTACATGGTAGGACTGTTATGACTCTACCTGTTCGAAGCGTAACATTTCCTACTAATAGGATCTAGCATTTCGACATGAATGCTAATCACATAGCCTTACAGGTGAGCCTTGATACCATTGACAAAGTGTGCAACTCCACGTAAGCACCACAGCAGCCTATCAGCAACGAGCTACCTAATATTACAATTGTAGTGTTTGACATCAAGTCTTTTGCTCCGAAGATTTAGTGTACAAAAAGTTAAAAGCTACTAGTTTAGACGAAGGGTAGGGCAAACTTACCTTCATTTGGGAGGACCCTGTACAAGTAGTTGGTGACTGGGAAAAAGTACTTACAAGCTTGAGACACTAAAAGGATGACCTATCCCCAAGGTATGGAATGTGCAAAATCTAAGACCATATTTCCACTAATTGCAATTATAAGAACCAACAGCACATGTAACTGTGATTGAATTCAATAAATTAACGAAGTTTCCTACACTTATCTCTTCTTATCTCACATTGCTCACACACTTGTGTAGAGCCTGCCCGTATTGTACCACGACCTTGGGTTGATTTTCATCCTCAAGCTTTGCCCAAGTTAGTTCCTATACTAAAGCCGTAGGCACTTCACTTAGGCATCGATCTACATCAAGCCCTCGACCTTGGATCGATTTTTATCCCTAAGCTCTACCAAAGTTAGTTCCTACATTAATGCTGCGAGCACTTCACTTGGGCATTGATCTACATCGAGCCATTAACCTTAGGTCGATTTTCATCTCTAAGCTCTGCCTAAGTTTGTTCCTGCACTAATGCTGTAAGCACTTCACTTACGCATTGATCTACATCAAGCCTCGACCTTAGGTCGATTTTCATCCCCAAACTCTGCCTAAGTTAGTTTTTACACTAACGCTACGGGAACTTCACTCAAGCATCGATCTACATTGAGCCTTGGCCTTGGGTCAATTTTTATCCCCAAGCTTCACCTAAGTTAGTTTCTACACTAATGCTACGGGTACCTCTCTTAGGCACTGATCTATGTCAAGACCTCAACGTTGGGTCGATCTTCATCTTCAAACACTCATCTAAGTTAGACATTATTATAGTAAGTATTAAACACGACTCAATGTTAAATTAAATAGCGAGAATCGAAGGAAAGTAAAATAGCAAATGAGAAGTGATGATTGAAAAAGGGAATGTTTTATTTCATTAATCAAATATAGTACAAGGTTTAATGGGTTAGCATACCAAGCTCGAATACATCTAGAAAGAAAAGAAAAGCATACAAAGGTATGCAATAACTTTTTATGCTATAGCTATACACCTAACTTGAATGACCGCTCTTGACTTTGACTTAGCTTCTCACTCCGAAGACTCCTCTTTAAGAGGAACTGCTCTCAACTTCGATGTGGCCCACAACCTTTGGAGGGATAACTATGACTACATCCCTAGATTATTGCATGGTTGAGCTCTAAAATCCAGGGGTCCTAGTGACATTTAACCTTTAAGTGAAGGTCCCCACTCCACCTTCCAAAGCCTCTTTTCCACAAAAACAGCAATGAGGACAGCTGATTTAGCCACTCCATTAGGGGCATTGAGCTATAAGTGCTCTACTAACAACAAAGGAAGGTTAATGCTTCACCTAGAATGAACCAAAAGACTTGCGAAGCATAGGATTCCTTGTGAGTGCCTCGACAAACAGGTCAAGGTGGAGAAAAGACCTCCTCTGCCTTCGTAGATGCCGCGATTGTCCTCACCTACTTGGATTCATCTGGGACAGTTTATGCAAGAGCCGCCTAGAACCTCCTATAAACAAGCGCCCTCATGATGAAGCTGCTATGGATAAGTAATGCGTAGCACCTGAGCCTCCCCTTTCACTTACTATTATTGGGGCAGAAAGAGGGGAGGACCCAAAGACCAAGTATGCCTCCCAATCACAGCTCAGGAGCTACCCCCCGCTACCGAACAACTGTCCATACCTTACAATCACAAACCGAAAGAAGAGGTCAAGGAAGACCCCCTCCTTATCTCAAGCACGTCATTCTTTAATATGATTGCCCTGGATACGCTCATGGTAACTCTCATCTATACCCCATTAAGTTGTTTAGGTATTTGGCTTAGCAAAGTAAGGACCTACGTACCCTTTATATAGGAGCCATAGGACATCCCCAAATGTACATGTATTGGCCATCGCACAACCCTAATACGTTGGGAACCCAAGCGATGCCTAGGGAATTAATGATGTACCATACAGGCATTAAATTTCTTCTAGAAGGTACCTTGCCTGAAGTGTTCCACTTACTAGGAACGCATGTTACTCAAAATAAACCCTGCTGAAGAGATAACTTGTTGCTGGCAAAGATCCACCCCATCATAATCACCCCATTAAGGAGATCTCATGACGTCATTAAAAGATCTGCCCTGGTAGGCTTGTTGCCTCATAATGATAAGATTTTACAAATACCTAAGGAAGGATAATCTGCTCGAAAGTTAAGATACATTGACCTACAAGAAAGCATCATCGCAAGTTCAAAACACTTAAACAAAATTCAAGGACAAACACGAAGCAATAGTACACGGGTAAGTAAGTGGGCCCATAAAGGAATATCAGCAAGCAAGTAGAGACCCCTACTTAGGGATAAGGAATTCATGTAATTTTGCAAGATATGATACACCGATTTGCTCAAGAAACAACATCGTTGGTACAAAAAGACTTAGACAAAATATGAATGGAGTTTAAGCACAAAGCAAGTGATAACCAAGGGAAAGAAAAAATGAAATCAGAGACAATTACGAGAAATCTCATTTATTTAGGTCTTCAGCAACTACATAGAGGAAAGTTGTTACACTAACCCTACTAAAATGAGAATACAAAAAATGAAATAAAAAATGTACACACATTACCCATACTACCTACAACCAAAAAGGGAAAAAACTTCAAGCCATTCCTAAGCATCCTCAACTTGCTGCTACTATTGCTCCTATCCAAGGCCTACATTCAATGTAAGTCTCACAACTAGACACTCAAGGTTTCGATCGGTTGAAAAATCCAATCGAGCCTAAATTATAAGTAAAGCTACAAAATTTTAGTAAAAATAATCCTGTAAGTTTAAATTTAAGAAAATAAGCAATAAAATAAAAGACTATAAAAATTCCAAATTTTAAATATATAACTCGTTATTTATCGAAAATGCGTAAAATGCATTCCAATAATTAACGAATCGCTAGAGATAAATTATATGTATACTAAAAATCATAGAATAACCTAAATAATATTTAGGAATATTTATTTGTACTATATATGAATTTACATATAGGTAGAAACATGCGTAATTACTTAAAATACACGTAATGTGCTAAAAAAATACTAAATCATTAAAGAAAATTCATAATTAATTAAGGAAAAATAAAGAAAAATAAAAAAAAATAAGGAATGATCCAGAATTGGGTTGTGGCAGCTGGGCAAAATAAGAAAAAAATCAGCCAATTAAATTAAAGCAACACAAAAGCAAAAAATTAAGGGATTTGGGCAATGTCTTATCCACTTTAATGCACATTAATTACCACAAAGCTCTATAAATAGGAAAAAAAATCACAGAAATCATTTAGACAGTTAGAAATCAGAGAAAAATAGAGAGAGATGAAATTGAGAGAAAAATTAAGGTTAGAAAAAAAGATAGGAAAAATTATGCAATTAAGGCCTTAAAGAGGAACCTACACCAAAAGAGCACCTAGGAGTGGACGGCCACCACCACCACACGGTGGTGGCAGCGCCCAGACCAGCCGATAAGGCCACAGCGGCCAGTGGTGGCCGGAGCCACCCGAATCGGTGAATTCGAGTTCCAACCCGATTTTGTGTAATTTTGTAAAAAATAGTAAATATTTTTAGAAAATTATGAATTTTGTTATTCTAGAATAATTTTGTATTTAGTTTTTAGGAAAAATATTATTTTGATGAAAATATGTCTCGTAATATATAGTCCTTAAGAAATCGTGCAAAACTGAACATGTTTCGGTTTAGAAATAAATGATCTTAGGAGTGTAGTTTTGAACCCAAAATTTTTGTATAGACTACTTAGATGATATAGAATAGTGCTATGAAGCCCGTTTTCAAAAATTAATTTTTGAAAATTTTAGATAATTTTTCGGCCTTAAAATGAGGCATAAAATGGGTAATTTAGGGTTAAATAAGTAATTAAATGGTTAATTACTCATTTAGTGATTAATTATATGTTTTAAGATGTTAAAATCTGATGAAGTATGATACTTGTAACATTTAGGGTGTTAGATGTAATTATTAGGTTAATTATGTAGTAAATGAGTAATAGGGAAAAATAGTAAATTTTAAGTTAATTTTGTAAATTAGGGTAACTAGTAGTAAAATCTGATTTAGGATGAATTTAGACATTTTGAAATGATAATTGATGTTGGGAGATAGTAATTAGAGTGATAAAAATATTAGATGTGTATTATGTACATAATAAGTAATAGTACATAATACATAATTATTAGAAATATAATAAATAAAAAATATTAGAATAAAAATTGATATTATGATAATAATAAAAATATACAATAAATCTGATAGGAAACTTGAATTTAGGTAATTATATGAAAGATGTAAAAATTTCTCACATCAGGAATAAATTCGGTACACTAATAAGGATTTAAGTGTACCGGGTGGAATAAAATACTAATTAGAGGCAATGACGGTATTTAGGAGATTGGGGAGTAATGTGATTAATTTCGCATTATGAGTTGAAACGAATTTTTAGGATTCGAGTATAAAATAATACTTAGAAATCGAACTAAAACCTAATTTAGAAATTAATGCGGAAACCAAACCCGAACCTAACCCCTAATCTAGAATAATTGTAAAAGACTGAAGACCTAGATAATTAGACATATTAAACCCTAAACAAAACATAACAATAAGCATTATAGGATAAAATGAACCTATAATAGTTATATGAAAAATTGAAACCACGTTTGTGTTATAGGGATGATCGGCAATGGCCTGAGCAAGTTGGACCTCGAGTGAGTAAGCGAGGAGTCGAGGTAAGTTGGGATTAATACGATGCTGTATTTTGGAGGCTTGAGATTATGCTTGGTTGTGCTTGTTAGATAGTTGGATGTATGCATGTACTTGATTATAAGTGATGTTATGATTCTGTTTATTGTTCTGGCTTGTATTATATGATTTGTATGAAATGAATGATCACCTTAAACTGGACATAATTAAATATACGACTTATAATCATAATCGGACCTGCATGGCAACCAATTAGAGGAAACCTAGGATTCTCCGGCCAAATACCGACCCCTTCGAAAGGGATAGCGTAAGATTGCAAACGGTCCCTTCTTCATCCTCAGTCGAACTAAGTGACAGGTGAGGAGGTCACGGCGAGGGTGAAGTTAATGGTTTGAAGGTAATCGCAGAAGGAGTAAGGTCTCCATTACACAAGCCTAGGTTTAGTCATGAGCTGTTGCATTAACAACAACTCTTTAACCCAGATTAGAGCGGGCGAAATTTCTCTAATCTCACGACGGGCCGGACAACGTCGTGCGATGGCATTTGCTTGAACATGTGTAAGCCCCAAAGTTCAGACAAGTAACCGTAGGATTGAACTTAGAACCCAAGGTTTAGGGCGATCGGCTAAAGGATCCGATCACACCCAAATTATAAACTATTGAGAGAAATATTAGTAAAAATGACCCCGTAAACTTAAATTTAAGAAAATAAATAGTAAAATAGGAGATTATAAAATTTTCAAATTTTAAGCATAATAACTGCTAATTACCAAAAAGGCAAAAAGTGTAATATAATAACTAATAAATTAGTAGAGATAGATTATATGTATACTAAAAATTTTAGAATGACCAAAATAATATTTAGGAACGTTCACGTGTACTCTACATGTATTTACGTGTAGATAAAAATACGCGTAATTACTAAAATTGGCCGAAAACTAAGTAAATAATTAAAGAAAAATACAAAATAATTATAAAAAAATAAAAAAAAATCAGAAGAGGATAAGCTGATGCAAGATCAGGTCGTGACAGAAAAAGAAAAAAAATAACCAATAGGAATTTGACAAACAAAAAGCTTAAAATCAAGGAAATGGGGCAAAATCCCATCAAATTAATGCATAATAATTACAAAATTCGTCTATAAATAGCAAGAAAAATTCAGAAGCTCATTTGGATAGATACAAATCAGAGAAAATTAGAGAGAGTCGAAAATTCGAGGGAAAATCCAGAAAATAAAAAAATAAGAAAAACTGTGCAGTTAGGGGTTTTAAAGGGAACCCCCACCAGACGAGCAACTGGAAGTGGACGGCCACCACCACCACACGGTGGTGGCAGCGCCCAGGCCGGCCGACAACCCCATGGTGGCCCGCGATGGCCGGAGCCACCTGAACCGGTGAGTCCAAATTCCAGCCCGATTCTTGTATAATTTTGTAAAATTAGTTATTTTGCCCAGAAAATTATGAAACTTGTTATTCTGAGGTTTTATTGTATGTAGATTTAGGGAAAAATGTTGATTTAGTTTAATTATGTCTGGAAATATAGGGTCCTTAACAAATTGTTCAAAACCGAGCATGATTAAACCGGAAATTAAATAGGCTTAGGGATGTAGTTTGGGGCTCAAAATTTTTCTGTAGGATGCTCATGTAACATAGAACAATGCTATGAAGCCATTTTTTTAAAATTAATTTTCGAAATTTTTAAGTTAATTTTTAGCCCTAAAATGATGAAAAAATTGAGTAATTTGGAGTTAATTAGGTGATTAGGATGTTAATTACTGATTTGGATCTTAATTATATGTTTAAGGAAGTTAATCTCTGCGGTGGAACCCTAATCCTAGCATTTAGGTACTAAGTATAGTTAATTAAGGAAATTAGGTAAGTAATATAAGAAATTAGTAATATGTGAAATTGTAAATTAATAAATATGGAAAAATTAGGGTTATTTAGATAATATTAGAGTAAAAATCAGAATAATATTAAATCTGAATTAAGATTGAATTTTAGGTAATTATATAAAAAAGTAAGATTTTCTCATATCGGGGATAAATCCGATACCCTAATTAGGACTAGCATGTACCAAATAGCTTAGAATACTAAATTAAGACCCAATAGGATATTTGGAAACTCGAGCTTAATGTAATTAATTTCACATTAGGATTCGAGCATGTTTAGGATTTAAAAATCGAACCAAAACCTAATTTGGAAATTGATGCGGAAACCGAGACCGAACCCAAACCTAAACCTAAACTTAGAATAATTATAAAAGACTTAATACCTAGATAATTAGGCATATTAAACCGTAAACAAAACCTAACAATAAGCATTATAGGATAAAACGAACCTATAACAATTATATGAAAAGCTGAAACCACGTTCGTGTTATAGGGATAACCGGCGATGGCCTGAGCAAATCGGACCTCGAGTGAGCGAGCGAGGAGTCGAGGTAAGTTGGGATTAATACGTTGCTGTATTTTTGGAGGCTTAAGATTATGCTTGGTTGTGCTTGTTAGATAGTTGAATGTATGCATGTTCTTGATTATGGGTGATGCCATGATTCTGTTTGTTGCTCTGGTACATACTGTATGAATTGTATGTAATGATTGATCACCCTAAATTGGACTTAATCAAATATACGACCAGTAATCTTAATCGAACATGCATGGCAACCCGTTAGGGGATTTAGGACTCTCCGACCAAATACCGACCCCTTCGGAAGGGATAGCGCAGGATTGCAAAATGGTCCCTTCTTCATCCTCAGTCGAACTAAGTGACAGGAGAGGAGGTTGCGGCGGGGATGAAGATAGTGGTTCGAAGGTAGTCACGGGAGGAGCAAGGTCTCCATTACACAAGCCTGGGTTTGGTCGTGAGCTGTTGCATTAACGGTAACTCCTCAACCCGGATTAGAGCGGGCGCAATTTCTCTAATCTCACGACGGGCCGGACAACGTCGTGCGATGGCATTTGCTTGCACATGCATTACACTTAATAAGTGATTGAAAACCTTGTTGTGTGTATGGTATAGTTTTAAGTCCTCCGTCCTAACTTACTGAACCGTGGTTGCTCACATCCCTATAGACATCGTGCAGGTGCTGGCTAAGAAGCGGCAACCAATTACTCCGAAGCTAGCAACTGCTGGATCTTGGGGAGTGAGGAAAAACATTGAAGAATAAACACATATTTTAAGGTCTAAGTTTTTATTTTAGAATTATTTTTCATTTCCGAGTGATGTAATAACTAGGGAATATACTATAGAGAAATGTTGTAAACTTTAACTGCAATAATTGAATGATAACATATATATATAATTCCTCACTTTTATAGGTAAATGATTTATTTAAATTACAAATTGTCTACTTCAAAGCGGGTTAGTTGTGGATGCCTTGTGTAGATCAGGTCTAGGATAGCAGTTGTGAGGCCAACTTTTATCTTAGGGTGGTTTACATGGCGGGGCTGTTACGACTCTGCCGCTTCGGGGCGTGACAACATGCATTGCACTTAATAAGTTGATTGATAACCTTATTATGTTTATGGTATAGTTTTAAGTCCTCCATCATAACTTACTGAGCTGTGGTTGTTCACATCCCTATAGACGTCATGCAGGTGCTGACTAAGAAGTGGCAAACAACTACTCTGAAGCTATCAATTGCTAGATCCTGGGGAGTGAGAAAAAACATTTGAAGAATAAACACATATTTTTAAGGTTTAAGCTTTTACTTTAGAATTTTTCATTTCTGAATAATGTAATAACTAAGAAATATATTGCACAGAAATATTGTAAACTTTAATTGTAATAACTGAATTATAGTGTATATATATATTTCCTCACCTTCTTAGGTAAATGATTTATTTAAATTACAAACTGTTTACTTCAAAGTAGGTTAATCGTAGACGCCTTGTATAGATCGGGTCTAAGATAGCGGTTGTAAGGCTAACTTCTATCTTAGAATGGTTTACATGGTGGGGCTGTTACGACTTTGCTGCTTCGAAGCATGACATTCAAGCCATTACTAGAAGCTCCTAACGAGTCACCAAATGACTAGTCACCTGGCCTACCTCCAATAGTAACCTTGAGTTCATCTAACTAATTCAAGAAGGACAAGTTCACATTAGGCATGTTCTACTGAACCTGTTTCCGTACCTCCTTCGGCATTGTATAACTAGCCATGGTGATAACCTTCTCAATTAAGGGGTCATCCAAGGTTTCCAAGAAGATATCCCACTTGACCTCGGGTTTCAACCCCTTCGCTTTCAAGAGCTTAGACTCCCTCTTAGCAAACTCAACTAGCACCTTGTCCAATTCTTCTCCCTTCACCCTTAGCTTGGTGGTTAGCTTATCTTAAGTACTTTTATTGAATTCCTCAGCCATCTTCAAGTCATCCTTTAGCTTGCCTACTTGCTTAAGGAGCTCCTTATACTGATGTTCCGGATTGATAAACACTATGGCTAAGTCCCTGCGTACCTTTTTCTCCTCTTCCAACGCCTTCTGAAGCCTTTTCACTTCAACCTTCGACTAATTAGCCTACAATTCATGGTATGCTTGGTTGTAAGCAAGAATGAAATTCAGCAAGTCATATAGGTATGAGCACAACACATAGTCAGTGATTAAACTAAGTCAAGACACTTCGACAGAAACATAGGAGCAACTTACCTTATTATGCCTCCTTAGCAATTCCGCTGAGGCCTCTATGTCGTTCCTACCTAAAAACAATCACCCGAACCGCTCTTGCAATTGTTCAAACCTCTAGGCAGGCCTATTTGCAATTTGAACAGGGGTAGCTTGCCTTTAACGATGGATTAGAGGCTAGACATCCTCATCATCGGGGATCCTGATGGCATGTACACCAACACTTTGAAGGGTTTGCTCTGAGCTCTCTTATGCCGCATCTACCCGAGCACCCACTACAGGAGGCCCCTGCATGGCAGCTACAACCCCTGGCCTGAATCTCTAAAACCAAACTGCCAGCAGATGCCACCTAGCTTAGACATGAAGCCCCTAATGGCACACCTGCTGGCACATCGTCACTGCCTTACTAAAACAACCTCAGGAAGCGTTTGTTGCCTCCCACTTTTCTTCTTTGACTTTTTGGAAGGACAATGCAAGATCTCCCCCTACCCTTCCAACACAGGCTGTTTTCTCTTCTCAAGACTTGAAGCACTCTCGAGCAACCCTATTCTACATGGCGAGGAGCTTCACCCTCACTCTCTTTGTGGCTAATTCCAAAGATAATGCACTTATTAAGCCGAGGACGAGCAGCCTAATATCCTCCACTTTAATAATGAGGTGATGCGGCACAACAAACAACCAACCACCCCTCTTTGGCTAAACATAGCAAGTACCTATCTCCATCCCAAACAATTGTGTGTCATTCTTATACTTTTGGCATATCGATAAAGGATTGAATTTTTTTCCAACTAGTTAGATTCAGTAGCTCGATGCTGGTCATTAGATCTTCATCTCCTAAAGCCTTTAACTTCCTACCCTGGATAGGTCATCTCTACTCTATTAGGAAATCAAGTGGCTTGGGAGTACGAATACGATAAAAGAACTCCTTCCATCCTTTAACCTTATTCAATGGCTTATCAAAAATACTTAAAGCCTTGCTTCAGGTAACAATGTAAACCCACCAATCAGCCACCCTCTTTGCGTGGAAGAAGTGCCTAAACCGCTACATAATCGATCATTGCAACTCCCAAATGCACAGCACCTCAAATGCGAGCTACGGAATCCATGCATTTGCATTAAGACTACCTAGAGAAACTTTGAAGTATTGAAAGAACTCTAAAAAGAATTATGAAAAAGGGAGGTAAAGATCGAGCTTAAGCTCGAGCGACTTTGCATAAATACCAAATGATCGGTCATCTCCTATATCATAAGCTCGCTACCTACCCAAGGGCACCTCCATTCGCCATTCGAGCACTTCTCCCATTACTTAATTAACTAGCCCCAACTTGTCCTCACTTGCTATGTAAGGAATATGGGTATATACATGCTTATTTGTATTAGTCATCTACAACAATTGCCCAACTTTGTCCTCTTCGCCATCTAAAGGGTACATGTCACAAGGATGTCGCCACGTACACTCCCTCCTCTCCTCCCAGGACAATATCACCCGGTCTTCTTCTCTTGCCGCTATTACCGTTTTCAAGGGAATAAGGCTATCACCCTTTGCTTAGGACGAGCCCTCGTGACCTTCATTTACCTCCCTCGAAATAAAACGATGGGAAGACTCACTTTGATTGTTGGCCGTGCTCTTATCAACCATCGTAAATGATTAATAAGGAGCAGAAGCACCAAAAGAAAAGTAATTAGCTTATGAGTAGAAATTTGGTAGTCTCCTATAAATAAAGAAAGTAAAGTGAACAATGAAGACCCATGCCCCCCTTTATATAGACAAACAAAGGGAGAAGGCAAACAGTTTCTCCAACTTTTGGAACACGAACCCATGAAAGGACATACACAAAACCTTAGCCATCCAAGTGCCCCATACCCTTAGCTAAAGGTCTTGATTGATCCTTGTACATGGATCGTAACATAGCCTAACAATGGATCACCCTACGTACATGGCCACTCTTTACAGACCATCAATGCACGTTGCATTTCCCAAGGACAACCATCATGACACATTGAGCAAAGCCCATCACGTGGGATACTGAAGTGCGCTCGAACAAACAATGAGCTTGTCCATTACATCGCGATCTTCTCGCAAAGCCATATGCTTACACTAAGGAAGATGCAAGTTGTTAGTGATCCCGTCCTCTATGTCGCAACCCGCTTAACAAGCCATATAACACCTGTCCAAATAGGTCACCTCCCGATCATTAAGATAGCATACATTGATCATCTAGTGTAAGCTTGGAGCTCAACTCACCCCCAATCAAGTATCAGCCAATCCTCTCTTAGAATCCTAGCCTTACTTTTGTCTTTAACATTTGCTCTCCACCGCAATTATTAATGAGCATCTAACATTCATAGTATGGCCAGCACACCTGGTAACTCCTGTAACCGTCAAGCCTTTAAGCTGTAGATTTGGTAGTCTAAATCACCATAGCATACCGTTTACAATGAAGCTTGATCTCTACCTAGGAGTACATTGTCTATCGACAGCCAATATAAATGAACTGTTGATCGCTACGTATCCAAGCGACTCACATAAAAAGGTATGAGGTGCCATAAAGTAAGACAGAACACTTTCTCCTAGATTTCTCTCCTTTTTTCCTCCCTCTTCTCTCTCGATTGAAGGTCAACACATTACATACATTATGTACATATTGGACGAGTACTATCTCGAGGGCCTTTAGTGCTTGTCCTCATTTTGTCTTGGTCTTCCTTACTAACTTTAGCATTGGAGAGCCCTCGTGGCTATACCTATCGAGGGCTTTTTGCAAGTATTGAGAAGCAAAAGACGAAGGCCAAACTCAAATCTAAGCCTATTCCAATTAGACTCCATGCAAGCCCATTCATCCTAGTTAGTCTAACTACGATCAGTAGGTGGTAAGCTTTTTCCTCTAATATAGAATGTGTTTTATAATTGAGCAGTGATAAGTATCACAACACCATTTTACGAAACTAAATGGTGAATTTATTAGAATATTAATAAATTAACATTAGAAAAGCACATGTACATTATTGGCTAATAATGTAGAAGTGCAAGGTAAGATCAAGTTAACCTTCGTACATATATTCAGTTAAGGTTTTGTGCTAAAAATCATTTCCCTGTACGGTTATACGTTTATTTTTCTATTATGAAATCTTCACCATCTTACTAACTAATATACATATATACCACCATATTCACTAGGGAAAGAAAGGGCTGTAAAAATCAAATGATGTTGCACCATTACTATCATTACCAAAATCAGATCATCATCTTGTTGTCACAATCTTCATGACTTCACTACTACTACGAAAGTCATTATTTTCATAAAGCCTACTACTAAAACTATACCACTACTGTAAAAGTTACTTTTTTCATAAAACTCACTAATAATACTATTAATCTTCTTTATTGCTATTATCAGAGCTATCATCATTATTATTATCCTTATTTTTTGCTTGCAACCATTTAACCAACAATGCCATCATAAATGTCATCCATACAATTACCACTACTATCAACATTACATAATCACCACTATCGTTGTCATAATTACCATCATCCGTACAATTACCATTATTATCAATATTATATAACCACCACTATCGTTCTCATAATTACCATCATTATTTTTAAGTTATATGGGCTATAACTACCTTGTCATAATCACCGTCATTATTTCTAAGTTAAATGGGGTATAACTATAAGCCTATATTTATAGGAAAATAAAAAAAAAGAGTAGGAGACAAAAAGACAAGCACGGACGAAGTGAGACAAAAAAGTCAAAGCCTTTTTCACTCACAACGCTAACTTTACCTGAAACCTCTTTACAAACCAAATACCATTGCGATCTCTCTCTCCTTCCCTCGCTCTTCACCCTCACACACATACACTCCCCCAAAGCTATGAGCCTCTTCGGTCTCGGAAGGTAAGCAAGCTCGATCATCCTTATTAATTCATTCTTCGTCTATCAATTTTCACTTCTTCTTCTTCCATTTTGATTCCACTGCCATCAATTTACGCTCCGATTTCCGCCATTTGATCGGATCCTTTGTTATAGCTCAATCACTAGTCTTCACCCAGTTGTTAACTCTAATTACTTCATTTCAATTTTAGGGCTAATGACGTTGCTTCTTCCGTAGGAGACGAACACACTGTTGTTGATTGTTTCCTTTATTCTTTTTTTTGGTATTACATGTGATTTTGTCTTACCCTTGTGGTGGCTCTTAATTAAGTGACAACGTGAAACAATAGTGTTTACTGTTTAATATGTTGTTATTGCTAAGTACCTTCTATCATAATGATCAATTACTAATGTCCTTTTCTTTTTCCTTTTTCTTTTACTTTGGAGTGATACCCAAGAAGCATTCTCAAGAAGCACTATTTCAATTTTAAATGCATCGATGACACGTTTCACGAGATAAATTCCTTTTGAATTATGTTGATCGTGTGTATATATAGGCAATCAATGGTAAAATCGTCGACGATTTTATATATGATATTATATCATTGACACTAGTAGGACTAGGATACAAAAAGAAGAATGGACATTTTTGTCCACTTTCTACATGTCTTATAGCACTGAAGGTTGTGTCTACGGCTGGCTTGAAGCCTTGAATTTTGGTGGTGGATTAGTTGCAGGTTTCATGATATGTCCTTTTGTTTCATACTGAATGGTATGATTCATTTATGAACTGTGTATGTAGCTGGAGTGTCTTTCTTTCTATTCTACTTGAAATTGTCAGATGGATATTTTAAGATAAGACCTTTTCTACAAAAAATTAGACAACAATCATGAACAACGAGTCGATGCTGAGCTTAATGAAATGTCAGATGAAAGATAAAAACCACCTGAAAATCTGTAATTTGAGAGTTAGCACTGACAGAATATAGCTAGTGTTAAAACTAAGTAGGCTATGAGCTTATTTGAACTACATTTGAGAATTCAAGAGCATGTTTTCTTTCTTCTTTGTGGCAAAGACATTAAATGATGTAGCTTAGATTGCACTTATAGTGAAGATAAGGTTGATGTGGAACAATATTAATTAATGCTCTAAATTTTGCTCCACATTTGACATTTTTCTCATCAATACTTGAGTGCATGTCTCATTATATGCAAAAGTTTCCTTCGAGTGCTGAATTTCTTTGTTATCTTACTTCTCTAAGTTGCCAACTTAACTAATGGATGTTAGGCTTAGTAAATCATGGGGCTATTGCGTTTAGATATTTAATTCTCAATTACTTTGCACCATTTGTGTCCAAATTCTGATAAATATCTTTTTCAAGCATATATCATCTATTATTTGTTGTCATCTTTTATCCTTTGTAATGAGTTTCAAGTGAGAGAAACTTTGAAAAGTATGATGGCAAAACACTTGAAGGAATCCCCATGGATCTTGTGGAGATATGTCATTGGATGTCTTAGGATGAGTTATTTAACCAATTTCATAGGACTTCGAATCTTCTTTTCATGCTGTGGGGCACACAATAGTTAGCTCCTCGTCAGGCTATATAATTTCCTTAAGTATAATTAAACATGTGGTAAAACAATAAGTATTTGCTAGATTTAAATTGTATCCCTTGGGTTTGACTTACAAAAGGAAAGGCTACTTCTAGTCAAATAAGCCAATGGGCTGTACTTCCTGAAATTTGGAGAATTCAAGAATCTTTAGTCATCCACCATTGGTTTTTCCAAATCAGTTACATATATTGAATTGGTTATATATATCTTTATTAAATAAGTAAAATGCCAGACCTGTGATTCCATACTTATTACCATTAATTGATAATAATTAAGGCATATTACCCCTATCATTGAGCATTTCATCTCAATATATGCATACAACTTAGCTCTCGAGAAAGGGAATATTGGCAAGGTGGCATTTCATTTTCTTGTAATTTTTTTTGCAAATCGGTGATGATTATTATCACATCTGTTCATAAACGAGGCCTAATAGTCTCAGAAATGTTTGTAAAAATTATATGGTTCTGGCATAATCTCCCTGCAAAAAGGGGCAGCTCTTGCATAATGTAAATTATGATAATTAGTTAAGGACCCATGCCATGTGCGAATTTTGTTATAAAGTATACGTGTATTTATGAACGTAATAGATTTACCTAAAAGATTGTTACAATTAACCTACAATATATATTCATAGATTGTTTTATATATGGTATAATTTCTATCATTGAATATAAACTATTGGTTTTATATGAACATTAGTGGTCTTTTTACATATGCATCTGAGATGCTTGTCTGAAAAGATCACAACCCTTTGAAAAAACCTAGTGTTATGCAATTTTATTTTAAGTCTTGTAAGGTTTGCAACTCTTATCATTATTTACACAAAGGGTATGTCTCTTGAATACATATTTGGAAAAGAGAATAGTTAGTGACTAAAATATACCAGTAACAAGTGTAAGTGTAATTCGATAAAGGTATTATGAAGAAGTCTTACTAATGAATAGGTATAAATGATAAAGGTTTTTGAAATTGTATATTATGGTAGATTGTCTTCAATTCTGCATACTTTAGGTGGTGCATGTTTAAAGCATCATCTAAGTATGAGTGCAGATTCATTTCAATGAAGTTCTTCCGTTTCTGTTGAAATTGTTGGAAGCTGATTGTTTTGTTGAAATTCCACTTTTCCCTTGCAACTGGAGAGTGTGGAGCAGTTTTTGGTCGTTCAGTTTACCAGAAATACTTTATGTTACAAAAATGAAAACTAAAGTGCTAATGGTACGGATATATTTCTATTTCATTTGAAAGAAAAGTGGAAACTGTAAATTATTTTTAGATCAATCTGCAAGCACTTTTGCTTTCACTTTATTTTGACACCAAATATTTTTCTGTTTCTATTGCTTGCGATAAAATTTCTAATGTAGAGATATTTTTTCTACTGTATGGTAGATCTTACTTTGACATTCTCTTCCTGAAATATAATAAACATGCCTTTAGTCCTGATATCTCATCTCACGAGTTTCACTATTGCACAGAAATCAGAGGACATTTCGCCCAAAAAAGAGTGCGCCATCTGGGAGCAAGGTTTTACCTCTCTGTTAAATTAATGTTTGTTTTTTGCCCTTTTCTTTTAAGTTTTTAACATTATTGGCATTTTCCTTTTGGTAATAATTGTCTACATTGTCTCAATTTCCTTAGTAATGCAAAGCCGTTCTAGGAATTTGGTTGAAATGCTTAGTAGCAGGTGCTTAGATAGTTTGAGTTGAAACCGTTGCTTTTGGAGTAGGGATAATTTCACCATATGTGATTTATGTTTGTGCCAAAGTGCAAAAATATGATGCATGTTTTTAATGGTGCAAATAGGTGATGAATATTGCAAAAGGTGATCTAAAAAGATGGTGTATATTTTATTTAGGTAAATATGTGATATACTCTACACAAGGTGGTCCTTTCAAGTCATGTCATTAACATCCTATTAACATGCTGTTAATGTGTATTGACATGTTATGTGGACCATTTTGTGACATATTCGTCAACTATTTGCATCACTAAAAACATGCCCAACCTCTTTTCTCTACGTTCTTGTGTAATATTTATCACCTATTTGCACTACTAAAAACATATATTGCTGTTTTGTACTTTGACCTAGAAACATATCACTTTGTTTAATTATCACTGTGGTGCTGTTTACATATTTGCAGTGGCAGTGTTTTCCTGTAGGAGTTTCTTATTTCTTTCCTTGTGGGATGGATAGAAACAAGATATTCATTTCATAAGATACAAAGCAGTTTTGAGCTATCATCAATTTGACAGCTCATCAATACATCTTACACAGCCAGAAGTTACCCTCTACCATCAACATAAGAAATAAATGAGCTTGTCCTTAGTAATTGACAACCCAACTTCATAAATATTTCAATTATGAAGGTTCACTTGAACAAGTCCTGGTTCGGAACTGACCTGGACATGGAGCTGGCCTGGTGGTCTTATCTTTGGGGGGAAAAATATGTGTGTCTGTGTATGTATATATATATATTCCACAAAAAACTGACTGGAAACGGTTTGAGAAGCAGAAGCAGAACCTGAATCAGCCTGGACTGGCTATTCTCTTAATTGTCCCAGAATCATTCTCCTGGGCCCACAAAAACCAACCTGGTCTAAATTGAACCAGAGATAGAGATATATACTCATCTGAGAATCAGCATATTGTCGTAGGACATATTTGTAAAATAGAGACACTATCCTTTCTAAGTTCATTATTATATATATACTTTGAAAAGCATACTTGGCTGGTTTAAGTGGTTCCATAATTTTAATTTCTCTATCTAAAATGGCACATGTAAATAAAATTCTGGTGTCTGTCAAGTTTGCTCCTGGAATTATATCCACATAAGAAATTCACATTCTAGTATTTATCTAAAAATGATTTGAGAAGAATTATTTTAATTCATCTGGAAGATGATCAGCATATATCAACTCCTACTTATAAGCAAAAAGTTAAAATATAGTAGAAACTTGAGGTGCTTTTCTTTACATAAGTAGCCCCTTGATAGCTATCAAAGTATAAAATATGAAGCTATAGATATCTTAACTTTCAGGTCAATTGGTTGTATACGTAGTAGAAAACATTGTATTAATATCAAAGCACAAGATATTGAGTTCAAATCATTACATTGTTGGTTGACTCTTCTTTTAATTTGTTCCACCTATGTACAACAATTAAATGTCCTGGCTGCACTGGAGGATTGAGATATAAATGTGAAATTCCTACCTATTTATGAGTTTAATCTTTTAAATTAGCTGGTCAAGTATCATGTTTGACAAGAGCAATCTAATATCGGCAGAAATACACGTGTCTTATCACAGTAATTAGTGTTTAGTCATGTTACTCAGCTTGAGTGTCTTCTTTTTACCTTTGAAACATTTAAACAATCAAGGTCATATAATTTCAACACTTAAAGGGACTCTGTGTGTGTGCGCATATATATATATATATATATATATATATATATACTCGTATATAGATAGATAGACATAAAACAAATGCATATAAGACATGGATCATAAACTTTTTCAAAAACCAAACTCTAATTAGATCCATATGAAACACGAATAAGCTACTGTTAAGATATAAATAAGAATAAGAAAGTCCAAAGGACACATAATCTTATTTGTTGCTGTAGCTTTTCTTCTGCTAATCCCTTATCTTTTCTGTAATATGATGCTGCCTTTCCGCTTCTTATAACGGTCAACATGTCTATATGTCCATATTATCTCCACTATTGGAAAAAAATCATCAGCAAATGGTAATTCATGACATTTCCATTAACAGCCATCAAGGATGTTGTATATGCATATTTCCAGCTTATTATTATTATTCATTCCATCTCAGTAGATGAGTTGTTGTTATGGACTCATTATCAGTGGGCCCCATAGAATAGACATTGTTAAGTATTCTGTGCTTTTGAGGATTGAGCTCATATGTATATAATACCTAGCCTGCCTTCCATCTTTTGTAATCCTCGTTGAAATTTGCAAAAAAATGCAGGGGGCACAGCTTCGGAAGCATATTGATGCTACATTGGGCAGTGGAAACCTGAGGGAGGCAGTAAGGCTTCCTCCCGGAGAAGATCTAAATGAGTGGCTTGCCGTCAATAGTATGCTTTCCCCCTATTCTCAAATTTAGGCTCAACACTCTTAGTTTTGATTAAGTCACATAGCTCTAAGAATGTTCCAATAAGATCCAGAATTGACCCATATTCTTTTCATTGTCAGCTGTTGATTTCTTCAACCAGGTGAACCTGCTCTATGGTACTCTCACAGAGTTCTGCACTCCTGAGAACTGTCCAACAATGACCGCAGGACCAAAGTATGGCATGCCTTATTATCTCCTTTGCCTTTTCTTAAGCACATAAGAGAATAAAATTAGAGCACTTGTTATTTACGTCCGTGGATCTGTAAGATTGTATGATGAAGTATTAATTAGAAGAAACTACAGCAATGGCATAGACAAAGTCATTGACAGACGGAAGACAAGTGTGAATTATGACAATTACACATTAAAGTGGTTTAATATGGAATAGAAGTGTGAATTATAATCATGATCATGATCACATATATGGGGTATATATTCACATACTCATTTTTCTCCTATGCTTCTCCAATCTCTTCCTCATGCTTTTGTTTCATTTTTGGTAGTTACCTTTAATTTGTACAATCATAGTTGTTTCTTCATAAAGTGTCTCAATCCATGCAGTATCTCACATAGATTGGTTAATCTGTCCAATTTCTGTTAAGAGTATGATTGAAATGAAGCTGTTCTGATTATGCTTACTGATGTGTGATCGGACCTTTAATTGGCCTCTTCCATTTGTCAGCAGAGTCAGAAATTTTATTGCTCTTCTGTCTATAACCTTCTTCTACACTTTCCTCCCCACTTCTGGGGTTATTAACATTATCAAAATTAGTGAACTCATTTAGCGTTAAGTTAGAGGATCAGGTATTTCAGGTCAGAAAAATTCTACCTTTGTAATATCTACCATAAGTTTCAGCCTAGTGTTGATTGTTTCCTTCATTGGGATGCAGATGTCCTAAAATGTTTTGCTTTTTCTTTCTCACCAAAAAAGCTTTAGTATGAACTTTATCATATTCCGTTAAAGGTTCATTTCACATACAAAAGATGATCAAATCATTTGCTAGAAGTTGTGAGGAAAAAGGGGTAACTTATTGTTTTTTAATAAGTAGGTTGTTATGATTTTTGGATTTTGTCGCAATAAACAAAAATGATAAAAACTATTTTTAAGCCACACATTAATGGAGAGAAGCCCTGCAATTCAATTTTGAGAATAAAGGAGCAAATATGTCTTTTTACATAATGGTAACAAAATAAAATCTCAGAAAAACACTAAATGCCATGTGATTCATTGTGATGTTCCTTTTCCTACAGATTTTAATGGTGTTACAATGACACAAGTGCAAAGCAAACAATACCATCTTGTATAAAAGCATGTCATGGTCATCATTTACATCCATAAGAAACTCTCTCTCACATCCTTTTATAACATGGAGGTTCATGATTGCTTGAAATTCTTTTTTACAGCTCTACTTTCTTTTTCATTATTAGTAAACTTTTTCAGGTATGAATATCGATGGGCTGATGGTGTGCAAATCAAGAAACCTATTGAGGTTTCTGCTCCAAAGTATGTTGAGTATCTTATGGACTGGATTGAAGCTCAGCTTGATGATGAGTCTATATTTCCTCAGAAGCTTGGTAATGCTTATTGCAATAGTTTCTCTTTGAAATTGATCTGTATTTGACTGGTATATGCAGTGCTCCTATCATCTCTAGGCATTAGTGATGTTTTATGGTTCTTGCACTCTAACACAAGTCCCTTTGAGATACTGCAGGTGCTCCATTCCCACCAAACTTTAAGGATGTTGTCAAGACAATATTCAAACGGCTGTTCCGTGTTTATGCCCACATTTATCACTCTCACTTTCAGAAAATTGTGAGCCTGAAGGAGGAGGCACATCTAAACACATGTTTCAAGCATTTCATATTGTTTACCTGTGTAAGTCCTTTTCTCATAGTGATGATCGTTATCCATTTCCATTCTGTTACCTGACATCCACAATCAACTCATTCTCATGTCTCACCCAGAATATCTTTCTCTGTGGGATAGAAAGCTTTACCTAAAATGTTGTGGTCAACTCCTCTTGGTTTTTCCAATAAATTTTTATCTCACCATTGTGTATGTACATACTATATGACATCTCAATGGCTTAAACATGCGCCTATGCTACTTTAATTTTAACTCTTATACGTTATAAAGGTTATCTGTATTTTATTTTGACTTTTCCCTGTAGAAATTAATTTTGTTGACTGGTTTATGATCCTTTGTCATGTGAGGGTCATTCATTCTTGCCTTCTTGGGATTTATTTCTTCAGTGGAGGTTTTGCTGGAGTCAGCATGATTGACGTTTTTTCTTTTATTAAATAAAAACCCATTCATAAGTATTGTTCTTCAAATAAAAATGTCAATTACAATAATAATTTTTTAAAATAATAATCCTTACTTATCTCATATTGGTCAATGTCAATCTTTTAATTAGAAGGAGACCAGTCTTATTTAGCAAATTGGTTGAGAGAGTTTTTGAAGGAGCCATGAAACCTAAGTTTGTGTTGTATGCTTTATTGGTTTTATTATATTATTCATCTAATGTTGATCTTCTGCTTTTGCAGGAATTTGGCCTGATCGACAAGAAGGAACTAGCCCCTTTACAGGAATTAATAGAATCCATAATCGTTCCTTACTGAACTCTATATATATCATAAGAAATCAACATTGGGGCAGACAAATTATTTGCAAGCTCCTTTGTGCCTGAGTTTACAGTGTTCTCTGTATTTCTCCTGTTACATAATGGTTGTGTTGTGTTTTGTTGTATCTGATCTAGACAAACCTTCTGTGCTAAACTCATTAAGCGCTTCTTAAAAGCCCCAAAGGCTTGTGTTAATAGAGGATTGCTCCTTCAGTAGACGTTTCAATGTGCTTCTTTCACTTGCAACTCTGTATCTTAATTATTAACGTATGAAAGCTGCTATCTATCAAGGCCTACAATGCGACCACTGCACTAATTTGGCATTCGTTAGAGTAATGAAATTAAGGGAGATAATAGTTGTAGCCCCGCATTCGGTTGCACAAAATTATATGAATTTGATTGGTTGCAATGTGAAAATAAAAGGCTTAATTACTTTTATCTTCTCTGTCTTGCTCTTCCACAGTGTAGATTCTACTTAGTCTCATATTGAAAGAAAAGAAGAATGGTGGTGTCAGTTTTGGGGATCTGATAAATCTTTTTGATTAGATTAAGATTATAGATGGTTTATTTCCTTATGAGTCCGAGTTTTCCACAGGAAGAGGTGAACTGATAATGCTTTAAAATTTCGACTTTTTTCTCCACGTACCAGTCAAAAGTTTACTCTGGGCCAACAGTTTGGTTAGGAAGGCAAAACCTTGGATTAGAATCATATATTGTTATCCGTTTTACTCTTTTCCGTGTCCGAAGCAATCTTCCTTCACCCATATTATAATATGTTGTAAAGGGATCAAGCTTAGAGAATCCAGCCCATGGGTTTGAGATCAATAAGGAAGATTTGAAATGATGGGTTCAAAATGATCTATTAGATCAGCAGTCTAATACCATCCCTTCTTAATAAGACTCATGTACTAAAGAGATCTTTATTGGGTATTCAAAGAGAGCTCATTTGGGGTTCATTTATGAAGGGAATTCAAAGATGATGACTTCATCATTTACAAAGCCCAATTCTCCTACGTCATCTTGAATTCAGCTTTTCAAAACTCGAATTCATTTGTCGTATTTTTTAAAATAATTTTTTTCATACACACATTTTTTGTAATATTTTTCTTTTTACATTTTTTATTTCCTTTCCCCAAAATATATCCATTTAACAATATCCGTGTCAAAGGCAATGATCTTTTTGAGAAAAGTGCATCCAAACCATAATGTTAGAATCTCATATTCATTTATTTTAAGCCCACTTTTCCCGCAAAATATAGTTTCATCATTTACGTGGATCTAGAGCTTCTCACATTTTGATAATGGCCAGGAATCTTTTTGTTCCTTCTCGCACAAAAATCCTTTAGGAAGTCCTAATATTAGACTATCGTAGTCTTGGCCGTGGTCTCTGGTAGAAAATCAATTTCTTCATGCGTTCTTCCCCCTTCCGGAAAGATTTACTCATTAAAATATCACACAAAATCCTCTGAAATTAATATAAAAACACTTCTAGGCCAATTACATCATATTACAACATAGTGGGAGAAAAGTTAAATCTAATTCATTCTCATATCATTAGATTACAATAATTTCTACAAAATCATTAGCACTTATTTACGTTAACTTAAAGGTTTACGTTATGTTTGGCAACTTTTAGAAAAAGCAGAAATGGAAAAAAAAAACGTGGAAAGAAAAAGGAACAAAAGGAAATAATAAAAAAAGAAACGAAATTTTTAATATTGTTTGAATATAAAGATTGGAATTTGAAAGAAATAAGCAGAAATATTTCATTTTTTTTATTTGATTAACATAAAAAAATCTATAATCTAATTATTCAAAATAACCATTTAATATTATCACTTTTGAGTTTCATAAATCACCCCAATTTACGGCAAAAGAATGCTAATTAACAATAAAAAATCTATAGATAACCTCATGAAAGTCATCAACAACTTCCATGACATATTATCAATAGCCTCTATTTTATAGTCCACAGTTTTATTTTTATGATCGATAAGTATAATTTACTGAAAATTAAGGATGATTTATTGAATTCAAAAGTAATTCTACT
The DNA here is from genome assembly GCA_024138015.1 of Lumnitzera littorea. Classification (NCBI taxonomy): domain Eukaryota; kingdom Viridiplantae; phylum Streptophyta; class Magnoliopsida; order Myrtales; family Combretaceae; genus Lumnitzera; species Lumnitzera littorea. Next base: position 10,592,857 of record JAMXBB010000001.1, on the reverse strand, counting down.
ATATAATTACTTTTAAGTGGTCAAACCATAAAATTCCTCTAAAAGAATTGAAAAAATAAAAATAATATAATGACTTTACTAGGTTACTTTTTCGTAATTCGCATTTGCACCCTTCGAGGGAATTTTCATAACTTCCTACATTTCTCTCAAAATTTAGAGAAAAAGAAAAAACAAATGACACTTGATGGAAACATTTTCATCTATTTCTACTTTTGTCATCCTACTATCACCCCTAATTCATTAACCAAACGTATATTTTCTTTCTATTTCTGTTGATTTCCACTTATTTCCACATTTTTCCACCCATTTCATAGAGGATTGGACATGATGACTCCCAGGAGAAACCATAAAACCTCAAGCAAGGGTTATATCAACTGTACAGTTTTCTTCCCAACTCCCAGCATATTCTCAAATTAAGAATAAAATCACGAAAGCTTATCGATGAATCAAATTATAGCTTTGCAAAGTAAAAGGTTTACCGACAACCGATACTTTTAAATATTAAATACTCCCATAATGTTCTTTCCACTCCTATCACTATATTATCCCTACGACTTTTCTGATTCGCTAAAAAATACATTTAGTTGTTCAAAAAAAAATTTTCGCTTGAGATACCTTTTCATAATTTCCATTACACTCAAGGTTGTAAAATCAATGTATAATCATTTGTCTATGTTCTATTTATATTTAAACCACCAGATATTTAATCATGATTAATTAGAACACTATGAAGACAACGAAGTTAAAACAATAGAATCTGAATCTACGGGTATATAATCTCCAATCTTGTCTATTCAGTCTTCATATTACAGCAATATTATGAGAGTTCTTTTTGTTTGTTTTTTTTTTTTTTTTTCCATAAAACACCAATAGAAAATCCATTTTATCCAAATTAATTCAATCTTCTAAGTCATCATTATACTTCCTTACTTATATAATTTACATTGTTATGTTCGTAATATAAGGATATGGATCACATTTTGTATCCACTTTTAAATTATATAATAAACCTTTTATTTTTTTTTTATCAATTATAATTCACTTATCAATATTACGGAGTTCACTTGAATATCTTATAAAAGTGTCTTAAAAATAAATTTGATCTCATGCCAAATCTTGTGCTTATTATTTATAATTTTGGATGTATGATCTAGACACCAGTTACTTTTATTGTTATTCGATTCGGTTTCATCATAGTATATAATAAAACCTATGATGTCATTCTTTTTATATTTACTACCTCAACTTTAAAGTTTATCATGCTTTTGTTTTCTCTTTTTTTTTTTTTTTTTATTGAAAACCAATGTTTATGTTATGGCTAAAGTTTAACATATTAAAAGATGTTTTTCGCGTTTTATACGTTATGCTTATATGACCACATTCATATCTGACTCCGAATTCTAAATATTATCATTATCTTATTATGATTATGATTATTTTTTATTTTTTTATAATGCCCGTGATTATGAAGTTATTTATTTGTGTGTTTTCAAGAGCTTAAAGGCACCAAAGTGAAATAACTAAAAATCTGGGCATCCAACACTGGAAGAAAAAAAAAAAAAAAAAGAAGGAGAAAAACAGTCAAAATTTCAAGCACATCCGCTTCTATTATGCCGTTCAAGTTTGGTTTTAATTTATTCTTTACTAAGTTATTTTCTTCGGTTATTTTTAACCAAATGAAAAGTCATTGAGTACTTCTTAGCCCATTTAAGAAGTTTGGGGCCGATACGATCAGAACCATACCAAGTTCTTTAACCAAGGAAAATAATTTAGAATGTGAAATCAAATCGTGTATGAAAAAGAACGAATTATACGGCAGAGTATTTTTAATATGATGTACACTCACTTATTCAATTCAACAGCAACAAACACTTTCTATCGGTAAAAGTCACCTAAATATATATATATATATATATATATATATAAATAAAAGAGACCTCTTAAAATGAATGTTCAAAATGGATTCAATTTATAACTATTTTTATATTAAATATATCCATCTATCCCATCTATTATGGTAAAATAAATATTAAATTCTTTAAAACTTTTTAGCTATTTAGATATTCTAGAGTATACTGGACAAAATTCTTCATCGGATCTGGACCTTAAACCTTCATCTGACTTGAGTATAAACGAATATCATAAGATATGACACGTGCACATAGTCGAATCCAACCAACGTAAATTGCCGTCCTTCTGTTTCTCTAAATACGCGTACTTGTTGACATAATTGTGCTTATGCTAAACACCATCGGATCACGCGTCCGCAGTTATTATTTATAGATAAACACATTTAATATTTCCCAAGCTTTAATAGTTATTTATCGCCAATTCATTATCTATTGGCAGGCAGCGAGAAATCCAACAAACCCTTACTTTTTCAAGCCTATTTAATAATTTCAGTATGAATGTTTCATTTCATTCCTGAGAAATTATTCTAAACAAACCCAGTCAATTTTACACAATGGAATACAGTATCCTAATTTAGGTAAAATGTAGTTACTGTACATGGATTTTGTTATAAGGCAATATATAATATTCGAGAAAATAATATATTTATGCGAAACATTGTAATTATTAACATTTTAACGATGTTTGATACTTGTGCAGTGTGATTGTTGATCGATGTATCTATTTATATATGTTCTATAAGCCCTTAGTTCCCTTTATTATCAAAAGTGTCTTTATATCTTATTTACTATTTTTTTCCCTCAAAAAATATTATTAAAATAAAAAAAAATGACGTAAAGAGAGAGAGAGAGAGTGGACTTCTAAATTCTTCATAGTTTTGAATATCTTGTTATTTTTTAATGTTTTATAATTATTTTTCTAAAAATTCCGTTACTTTTTCGAAACACAAAAATCATATAAGAGTCTAAAAGCACTCAAAGACTTAAAAGATTTAAATACTCAATTCCGAAATTATGTTTACATAGCATAAGCATAAGAGAGTCTATTTGCAATTATCAATACAATTATTTATGGGATACATAATTTTTAATCCTTAATTTTTTACCACCTTTTTATATGAGTCCTCAACTTTTTATTTTTTTCTATTTAAGTTCTCAATAATTTTTCTACATTTGGAAAATTTAACTTTTGTCAAGACTATTTTCCATCCACAACTAACAGATGGTAGCACCTAATTCATTGAAATGATCAATTTAAATAAATATTACAATTAATAATATGTACATTAAATAAAATAATAAAAGATCGCAAATGAAACTGAAATTTACCAAAAAAAAAAAAAAAAAAGGGGAAGGAAGGAAGAGAAAACCCCAAACGAATCATCCATTTTAAGGGTATTTTTCCAAATTTAGATTTTTCCTGCCTGAAACTCATCCTTCAAATGGTCATTTACCTCCTTTTAAGGGTTTTTTAAGCTCAGGAAAGTAATACCCTTGAAAACAACCAATTCTTGCAATGCTCTGTTATATTTTCTGTTATCTTTACTATAAACATTCTCCTTGGTGTGAAACATGTAAATAAAAAAATACGTCGGGGAAAAAAAAGCATACTTTGTTATCAAAGTTTTCTCTTCTTCTTCTTCTTCTTTTTTTTTTTCAAATTCAAGGTTCTCCCTTAACAGCGAAGATTTCAAGAAAACTAGTTACGAGTTTGCTATAACCTCTTACCATCGTCCAACCGTTCTGAGGTTACTATTCCTGTGGGAGCATCAATTTCGTTCCGGTGGGCTTCCGATGGACGGGAGAGATTGTAGGAATTCTATTAAAGAGTTTGGGAAGGCAGGATGCATGCCACCAGGTGGAGTGACACACAATCTGCCTCTCTCTCTTGGCATTCAATACATAATGACTAGAGCTAAATTTGGTTGATTAACCCATACATAAAGACTGAACCTAACTTTCACTATTTTTGTTCGATAATCTCTTATTCACGCATTTGTTTCATCCTATTCAATTCAAACTCAGACTAGGTTTGTTATGCTGTAGTATTTTTCGATTTGCTCTTCTTGCTCACATGTTTTCTCTTAAAAATCGTCTCTAATAGAGCAGGACATAGGCTCGATTCACTATAATTCACCCTTCCTATTAAACCAAACTTTATATCACAGGTCGTTTTTTATTTTGTTTTGATAAACCTAATCATATGGTTTAATTCATAAATTTTTCAAACTTACCAAAAAAAAAAAAAAAATGTTCAATCTAATTCAGTAAACAATTCGAACTGTTCTTGCTACATGCTTTTATTATACTATTACACGTTTTCACTACATGTTAATTAAACCAAAAATGCTTCTGTTATCTGTCGGCTCTTGCACAGCCGTAAAAGCAAACTAGAAAAACCAGGTACCTCTGGATTCTTCATGGTTAATATTAGTATTTACACACGATGACAGACAACTGGGTTTGAGGTTTCTTCCCCAAAACCATCTCCTATGTTACAATTAGCTCATCTCATCAGTTCCACATGAAAAACATTAGCAGCCTCTTTCACTAACCCCCCAACACAACCCAACAAAAAAAAAAAAAACAAAAAAACAAAACAAAAGGCAAGAATATTTCTACACTTCCCGATTCTGGTACAAATAACACATTGTTAACCCACCCTTCCTTACATCTCATACTAACAAAATACATCCGAGTAGTCATACAAAGAGAGTACCATGGAGCCTGACTAACTTTACTCACTGAAAGAATTTCTCAGCATACCCGCACTGCACGGGGGAAACCAATGGACTCACACAATAGGAAGCGGAATGTTGTCACTGCTGTATCTACGGTGGTGCATCTGTTTCTGGACTGCCTTCACTGCCGCTACTCTTGCTGCATTTGCTGCTCTGTTAGCAGCCGCCACAGCACGGTTCACTCTCTCATCAACCTTTGCCACCTCATAGGCTTTTTCTGCAGCTCGTCTGGCCTCCTGATTGTTGAACAGCATAAAACTATGTTTAGTTTTTTTTTCATGTTATGCACGTTTGCATTGAGCTGCTTAGTCACCACAAAGACAGAATTTCACAACAGAAGACACTACCTAAATCTGGCTTCCCTCTCTACCAATTATATCCATGCCAAAGATAAAAGCGATTGATTGACGACTTAAATTCTCTTCCATGAAAATGATCTCATCCAAATACGTACTGTACTCAAGCAATATATTTATACATAAACCAGGCATATCTTACAAGAATACTACAGATAAACTAGAAGGTAAAAATTCATCCATCAAAAGAGCATCAAAGGTTTCATTAAGGGTGACATCGATTAATATGGTTTAATGCAAAAGTTATGGCTGGAACAACAATGAAGATATAATGGTAAAGGCAATTTTCAGGCAAAGCTGTGATAAAAAAAGCCGGTAGTATTATACATATGTGTTTCAGCAGATACATGATGTAAGATGGTCATACCTTTCAACTCATTGGAACATAAATCTCAAAATTTTTTTCTATCATCACCTAACTGGTATGGCTGTTACCGGATGAGCTACCACAAGACCCAAGCACTAGTTTAAGTCTTACGGGCAACTCACCCTATACCTACATGGATAGCTCAAAAAGAGGCCTCAGTGAGATTTAAACTTATACCATCAACCAAACTGTCTTCAAAGCTCCTACAACTAGGTCAATCCCCTACCACAGATCTGGAGAGAATTTTTTCTTTCTTTTTTATTTTGGGTTATGCGGATCTGGAGAAATTTGATCATGAATTTGCAGAAGATGGGCAAACACTTTTATTTACAGCAAGATGGCCCCAACGGCAGTGGAGTTGAATAAATATCTTATAGAGCTCAAGCAGTTTGAGAACTAGCTAGCTTGAAAAGCTCTTTTATGACTAAGGGGAGATGGCCCCGTAATACAAGAGCAAAATAAACGATTATAGCTTCTGATATAAGGAATATAATTATACTAGAAAATTAAGTATCTTTTTTTGTTATTTTACATAAATGCATCCTCTGGAGATGACATATTGTTAGATCAATACATCATTCAGGGAAAATTAGGGATAATAATTTTTGCACAAATAAGTATTCAAATAACAATAATAAACAAGGAAGAGTTTACTTTTCCTTTTTCCGGCCCATGTATCAAATGTTAGTTTCTCTGGTTTACAATGCCCATTCCGTTAAGGGCACAAAACTGTTGTAAGGGCTAGTATAGCTCTTTCTTTTGCTAGATAGGATTAGCAGTTTACCTCTCCACATACAAGGGCAATACCACTCCTCTGTATTTACTTACTGGTGGGGGGAAAATAATCCCTCCATTTCACCCAAAAAGTAAAATAAAATAAACAAGGAAGAGTTTATATTTGAAATACAGCTCTAAAGAGGACAGAAGATTCTGTCTCAACAAGCATTCAGGAGATTGGAGCGTTATCTCTAACAATCATTTAAAATACCAACTGCTAAAGACCCATCTGTAAATGAAGGAATTCTAACAAACTAAAACATATTGAAAATACCAACCAAATCATTACTTGCACGGGCTATAAATCCTCCATTTATTTCAATAATTGAAAAAGCTAATCGGGAAATTATGGCAAAATAGAGAGCTTCATCATAGCAATTTTATGTCTCCAAAGCTTAGCCATGTTAGAAACAACATTCCTAGGCAGAAAGATCATTATTAGCAGTAGCCAGGGTGCATTTTTGTCAATTTTGACAGGTGTCAAATACAGATAGTCTGATGGGAATACCAGGCAAACAAACATTACCTGCACTACATTGAGCACCTTTGAGTGATTGACAGCCACAGGAGAAACTGGGTACACAGTGCACTGTGTACTTGGTACATCAAGAATTCCATTTTGCCAGTGGCCAGATTGTGTTTCCCCATTTCTAAATGTATACATACCAAGCCCTTGCCTTCGACCATCATGCCAGGCACCCTCATACCGATGTCCATTAGCAAAACAATAGATGCCAAAACCATGCATCTTGTCAGCAAAATACTCTCCGGCATATGTGTCTCCATTTCTGGAGGAGGAAAGGTGCATTAGCAAACTCAATCCAAGAGAAATATGGAGCAAAATAGCTTCGCTTGCAAGTGAAATATATAATTTTTAGAAACAATGGTGAACCTTAAAAGAGTGGAGAGAGGAAAGAAAGCAAGGTAAAACATGTATATAAGATAACTAAAACAACTCCACAGGATCGATTATTAGTCATCAGAGTAAGTACATATCTGAGAAGAAGCTAGAAACTGTACTCCAACTTCATTAATACCCCTAGATGTCAGAGCTAAGGTAATGCATGCGACTCATTATACTTCACTACATATAGTTTATTGTAACTGTTCATTGAACCATTCCATTGAAACGACAAAACACCAAAAAATAAGGAGGCATTATTGTCAAAAAAATAAAAAACCTCTATTATCTTTATTTATTTTTTCTTTTGGGAGGTGATAAGTAAGTCAGTAATATTCAATCAAAAGAAAAATATACTATGTTTCAACTTTAATGATGGTGGTGATCTTTCACAGCATAGCAGTACAAAGTGAAAAAGAATCCCACAAGAGGACTCAGAAGCCCTCTGGTTCTCGTCCTTTCCCTTCACTTACATTTTTCTTCTATTTTTCATATTGGCTTTAAAAGCTTCCTAATCTTTTCTTCCCTGTTCAAGTTTTTGCTTTCTTTTCCTTGATCACATTTCAACTTCCTTCTCAACAAGTGGAGCATAGTCAAATATTGAAGGCTACACAATCCAGTAAACTTGGCAGAAGATGTAAGTAATGCCCATTTTCATGAATAAGAAACATAGGAGTATTATGCAGTGCTAATAGTGGTTTGGAAGTGGGGGGGTTGTCCAGGGCACTATGCTGTTTGATTATTTTTCACTAGCCATGGAAACCTTTCAGTGTCTTTTACCATCACTCAAGAGATGGGTACTTTTTGTTCCCCATCTTTTATAGAGCTCATTGATCGCTACAATTAATGGCAACACACTATATATTTGCCTGTTATTTTTTATGATTACAGAACCACACAAACTGTACAACAATAATACTCCTATTAATAAATATCATGTATAGCAATCCTACCATTTACAAATGAGTATTACATTACAAGCATAAATATGATTATACTCAAAAAAAAGATAATGTAACATCTTTTGATTAAAATAATGACTTAGCATCTCATCTGCTGACATTAATATCGGATGTAAAACTTTTCAACAATCCAATGATCTCTACCAACATTAAGGCATTTGATTGAGAAAAAAAAAAAAAAAGAGTAATCACATGAAACACAGGGACCCAGTAAGAGCTAGCAAGAAACATAGTAAATCAAACACTCAGGACATGAGGAAATTTACCTGAAATGGTAATGGCCAAGCCCATGCTTGACACCCCACTTAAACTCTCCTACATACCGACTTCCATCCTCACAAGTATGTACACCACAGCCATGACTCTGACCATTAGACCACTCACCAGCATATACATCCCCAGTATAAAACCTATACACCCCAAAACCATTCCTAAGACCTTGTCTATATTGCCCTCTATACCGACTCCCCCTTGCCCATGTCTCCACACCATAACCATCATACTTCCCATCAACCCAATCCCCTTCATACCTCCCACTCATGTAGTAGTAATACACCCCGCTACCAGAACACTTTCCCTTATGAAACTCACCCTCGTAGACATCCCCATTGCTAAAAACCTGAACCCAACAACCCGAATTCCCCCTTTTATCTAACTTAGGCCTAGACCCAATTGACCAAAACACAGGCAAAGGCCTGGAAATCGATCCTGAGGCGGTTAGCTTAATCGGGAAAGACCGTGAGAGAAACAACCGGATAGATGGGAGGCGGGGAAGGGCCAAATTGAGTGAGAACAAAAGCGCCGCAGAGAAGGCAAAAGCGGAGAGGAAATCAAGTATGAAAGAATTGCTGGGGTGGGAAACGAGGAAGTAGAAGAAAGGGAGAGAGAGGAGAAGGATGAGACGGAGGTGGAGGCGCAGACGGCGGAGCCGTTTGAAGCGGTGGAGTAGGAGGCGAAAGGCAGCGACTTTGGAAAGGAAAGCAAAAAGGGCTTGGAATTTGGGTTGTGGGGGTTGAGACTTGAACGAGGGTTGGGGTTGGTGGGGGTGGGGGTGCGGGCGGGGGTTGGGGGGTAAAATATGGGTAAAGTGATGGAGAGTTGTGGATTTGGAGAGAGAAGATGATGGGGTTTGGGTTAAAAGGGTCCTCTTGTATGGGGTTGAAGGAGTGATGGGTTGTTGTTGTTGCTGTTGCTGCTGCTGCTGCTGCTGCTGCTGCAGCTGTTGTTCATTTGATGATGAGGGGGAAGTGTGGATGGTGATAATGGGTATCGAAGATGGGATTGGATTGAAATCGGAAGAGATGCCACGGCTTTCTGTTCCGATCTGGATTTCTGATTTCTTCTGATGCATTACATTAACAAATTCAACAAGCAACAACAAGAACAACAACAATGATGATGATGATGATTTTGATGATAATACATCTAAGCCACGTATAATTTGATGGAAAATCAATGACTTTGTCTCTGTCTGTCTGGTTTTGCCCTTCTGGTGTGTTCTAGTATTGGGTTGGAATGAGACGTTTTTTATGCGTGTGTTTTTTGGGGTTTGTCTTGCTCTTTGGGATTGAAGGAAGGCCGGTGTATGCGCTGAGTTGATGGCTTTGTTTTCTTTTCTGCGGAGACACCAATTTGAAACTCCAAGCAGAGAGAGAGAGAGAGAGAAAGAGAGAAAGAGACAGACAAGAAGGGATTGGATGTGTCCAAGAAAACTAGGAATAGAAAAAAAAAAATTAAAAAAAAAAGAAAAGAAAAGAGCAACGTTGTGTTTTCTGAATAATGCCCCTACAGACTTGGTTCATTTGCGTCAAAGTGCCACTTATACCATTTTCCTTTCTTTCGAATCCCTTCTTTCTTTCAAAATTTTTTCAAAGGCTGTTGCCTTGTAATATCTCAACTTTATCGCAATTCATAAGATTTTACATGCTATTTTTAAGCTATGTAATCATCTAGATGCGACGGTTATCCAAAACCAAAATAAATAATTAGTTACGCTACAGTTTTGGCTTCAATACAATTTACGTTTTTTATTAAGTTATATAAACAAAATATATTATATGAGTCAACTCGCATAATTCATAAAAAAATTATAGATAGAATTAAAAAATTTTAACTCACTTAAATAGAAGTTTTTTTTTAACCTATCCCGCTTAATCCATAAATTAAAACAGGTCAACATATAAAAAAATAACTAAATATATATATATATATATATTATCTAAAAGTTTTGTAAATAGGACATTTTCATTAGATTGTTATGCTGTAAGAGCATCATAAACAACTCCAAATGTTTACTTATGATTTTTATATAGCTATCATGATGTCAATGGAAATTCTATTTATATAATAACTATGGAAATCTAATAATGTATTTATTTATAAGTATGCCTATAATATATTCATACTATTAGATATATGATTCTTTTTTTGTTCCCATGTCAATATTTTTATGGAAAGATTGGAACTTTATTTTCTAAAACGAAATAAAAACCAAATTTTGTAGTAAATATAAACTAAGATTGTGAATTTTTGAAGTTCCTAATCTTTTACTTTTTTGAATCGAAACATCTATGTAATTCATAAGAAATAAACGATAGTATAATTTACGGATTAGCTCGCTTAACCTATTAACCCGTGATTAGATGGGTTGGGCTAGAAATAAAAATTCCAACCTACATCTACAAGCAAGCCAATCCACTGGCCAATGCGGGGTAAGGGGATTAGCTTATCCAACCTACTTGCACAGCTCTAATTTTTTATCAGATATTTTAGAGCTCACTTTCTAAGAAGACAAATGTTCGAATACCTCTTAGATATTAATGTTATCAGAATCTAATTTAACATATCAACAATGCCCTTAGGGAAATTTATAAAAATAAATAATACTAATCAAATGGTCTAATAAATTATCTAAAAGTAAAGGTATATAAGTAATTTACTCTACTCCTATTTTGTAAGTATGGCTTCCTAATTATTGCACACCTTAATCTAAATTAAAGAAAAAGAGTTCTTCTCTAATTCCTATTAGAAGTTGCAAATCACTCTTAGAGTAAAATTTATCGCTTTTCTTAATTGATTAATAGTCTTAATCCTCCTAAGTAAGGGACAAAATCTCTTGTAGACTTAATTATGAGTTAATAATCCGATAAACTATTATGAGTACAAGATATGAAAGGATTCAAGCTCTAAGAATAAGTAAGTAAAGTGAGAATTGAGTTTCTTTTCTTAACATCTCTAAAGCATGCCTTGTTGTAGTCTTAACAAAGGATTTTGTTAAAGACATCAAGGTAGAGGTTCTCATTCAAAAGTTTTTAATCTTTTGAAGGATTTAAGGTAATTGATTCAAACCCTTCTCTTTTTCCTTAAACCTATTCTTAAAGAGATGTTAAGATGGATAAAAGGTAGCAAAACTTGTGAAAAACCTAAAATATGATGAATTAGTTGAACCTTAGGATATGGTAAAAGCTTCAAACAAATATAGCCATTTTGTGTCTACAAATCTTTTTCCACTAAAATGCACTCACATTTATTTAAGAACTAAAATAGACGATGTAGTGACCATGAAGCTCCATTTGTGAACATTATACCAACATCTAGATATGTTAAATGGGTCACCAAAACTTTTAAAGTTGAATGACATTACATATATTTGTGTCTACTCATTTTAATCATCCAAACATATAGATTAATACTTTTATACCATTACAAACAGCAAGGGAGTAGAAGATTTTTTGTTTGCAATCTCACCAAGATCTAAAAAACTACATAAATTCCCGTTTAAGATTATTGAAAACCAATAGTTACTAAAAAAAAAATGTTTGATAAGAGTATGACATTTCTACTAAAACCTAACCACCTAAGCATCTTGAACAAAGACAACCAATTAACTCTATCAATAGACTTCTTCAATCTAACTGTAAATCTAAGTGCCCCTTTGACTTTTCTATTAAAAAAAAACAAACAAACAAGCTTCTACATAAATAAAACATTATCAGTGATTTGTCGAACTGAAACAACCAAGTTTGATTTAGTGATACAACATATCCAATAAAAGATGGCCAATCTTTTCAACAAAAGCATGTTATTCTAGATGAAATATTACAAAGACTTATTATTGAGTACTAGGATTTTGAACTTTAGGAAATAAGACAATTAAAGCAGTTGTATGGGCCCTAAGTAATTTCACTATGGAGAAAAGGTCAACCACAGCTTCTCTTGTATCACATTTTATAATATTCAAATGATGTTATAAAAAAACATTATTGAAAATGTCATGCCACGCAACAAGGGGTGCTATAATCCACTATATACTCATGCAAAGCATGCAAGGCTTGATCTTATACTTTTTTATTTCTTCATATCTAATTAATAATAACCTAAAAAAAATTAACCACATAAGGTTGGCTAAATAAGCCTAATAAAGTGATTATTTGCCATACAACACACATAATACATATGCCACGCCACATACATGTTAACATAATTAATGCAACAATCAAATATAACAAACACATATGTATATCTCAATTAATTTAATCACATAATGGCTTTAGAGGACTACCTAATGATTACACAAAATCAACCCCTAAAGTCAATTCTGAATGTGTAGACCCTTATACCCTCCAGAGTTTTCTTTTTGAAAGTATGGACACTTAATGCTCCTTGATGTCCAATTTTTGAAAATGTGAACCCATAACACTCCATAAAGTCTAGTTTTAGAATGTGTAGATCTTTAGTGCTCCTTATAGTCATTTTTAAAAGTATGAATCCATCAAATATGTGGAGTCCATTTTTTGAAAGTGTTGAGTAGACCATTAGAGTGAATTTTTTAAATTGTAAAGCAAATTCTTGAATATTAATCTTGTGAAGTAGTGAAGTCACTTCTTGTAAACAAAATTTTTGAAAGAGTGGAGTAGGTCTTTGAAGTCTGATTTCTAGAAGTGTCGGATAAGTCCCTAAAATCCAGCTTTTGAAAGTGTGGGCTTATACGATTTTATGCTTTCACTTATTAGTCACTCCAAGCCTCTTCATCAGCTTATGTCGTGCTGTTACATGCATGTATACAATAGAAAATCCTAAATATAAATAATGTAGAAAACTATAGCATACACAAACAAAAAACAAACCATTTACTTTTGTAATTTATAAACTGCCATCTTTAATTTCTTATTGCCACTTTATCCTAAAGTAAATCAAAATTATCTTTTACTTAGTTTTATTTAGAGTAATAAATACTTTCAATTATTGGTTACAAAAGAATCCTCTTAATAATTCAGCAGCAATCAACAAAGTTGAGAAGGATGATCGACCTTATTGAGAGGCACAATAATCAACCTGGTTGTAGGGTAAGGTAGTCAGCTCAAGGCTCACTCTTGATTTAGGTTTCTCTATAGTCATTATCTTAGGTTAATTCTTTTAGCAATTAACATGGGGTTCTTCTATTAAGTCTACTCTATAGAACTTATAAATCTATCATATTTATTGATTCTTTTTCCTATTTACTTTTCATAAAAATGAATAATCAAATCCTATATTAACCCCCAATTCAGTTATTATTTTGAACCCTATTATGTTTGTTTACAATTCTTTAAGTTGTAAATCTACCTTAAAATCACAAGTCAATATCATCCATTCATTTATAATATTGTTTATGATTACAAGAAACATAGATTCTTTAGTCAATTTCTCTTTACTACTTTTTTAATGTTAGATAATAGAGCTTTAGTTACTCCATGGACAATTATATGATCTGAATAATACAAAAACTAATAAGGTGTCAAGGATCAAACAAGAACTACAGTATCTAAAGGACCTTTATACATAAGATTTTACTTACATGCATACATAGGTGTAATTCATTATATATGTTTTCACATAATACATTTGTGTAAACAAATTACAGGTATTGGCAATGAAAACCAACATAAATAAGTTACAACAGTTGTAAACATATTAAAAAGAAGTAATAGAAAAACAAAGGCATCATCCTTCCCTGTTTTGGAGAAATCGCTCTCTTAGAGTTATTGGAGACTCGAATCCTAGAATCAAACATTTTTTCCTCATCTCCTTCATTTCAATCATCTTTCCTTTGTTCTATTCCTCACAAAAGCAACAAACCTTACTTAGTAACGATAAAGAACTTGAAAAAATTTACCATCAAAAAATAGATCATAACATAAGGATCACAAATCTATAGTTTTCTTTTCAATTTGATCATCAATAATAGGCTTACTAATTGGGAAAGCCCAGCCTACCTCTAAGCTAAATGACAATGTTTGGTAAAGTTAAGTAATTTTACTAACCATAAACAAACAAAACACAGTCACCAAAATGTTCCAACCCAGATTCGAAAAAAAAGGTAATGTTCTCTTTGTCCCTCTTTTCTTTTACTGTTTCTTTTCCACTTCCAAATCAAGGGTTTCTAGTCAATTTTTGATCTAATGATGAAATTAAAAGAAAACTACAAATCTATGATCCTTGCGTTATGATCTATCTTCTTATGGTAATTTTTTTTAAGTTTTTTATCACTATTAACTAAGGTTTGTTGCTTTTACGAATAATGAGACGAAGGAAAGATGATTGAAATAAATGAAATGAGGAAAAACTTTTTGATTTTAGGATTCAAGTCCCCAACGACTCTAAGAGAGAGATTTCTCTAAAATAAGGAAGGATGATGTCTTTGTTTTTCTGTAACTTCCTTTTTATACTTGTTTTCAACAATTGCAACTGATTTCTATTGGTTTTTACTCATAATACCTATAATCCGTTTATACTAATGTACTATATAAAAATATATATCATGAATTACACCAATATATCCATATATGTGAAATCTTATGTATAATAATCCTTGAGATACTATGATTATCATATGACCCTTGACACCTTGTCAGCTCTTGTATTAGTCATATCATTTCCCCCCCTTCGAAAGACAGTGACCTTGTCCTTAAGGTCGAAAGTTGGATAGTCATGAACAAAATCATGATAATACACCTATGTAGCTTCTAATGGCTTTAGTGACTCCTACTATACAAGTAATTGTATTATTATTTGTCCTTATCTCTGAATGTCCCTTGAATCCATAACTACTAGAGGTCTCACTATAAGATGATTAGTGATGGCCTCCAAAGGAAGGGGTTTATGTACATCTACTAGTCTCCATGCCTTCTTCAATAATGAAATATAAAAGAGCGGAAGCATAGGAGCCTATTCTAGTAAATCAATGTTATAAGCTACTAAACCTACTCACTCCTTAACCATAAATCATCCAAATACCTCCTAGCTAGCTTATAAGACAATTTGTTTGCTACTAATGTTTGACGATAAGGTTGCAATTTGACATAAACACAATCTCTAATTTATAATTCCTTATTTGTCCAATTCTGATAAGCAATTGTTTTCATTCTCTGTTATGCTTTCTATAAATTTGGTTTCAATATCTTCATAATTTTACCCCTGTCAATGAGCTCTGGTTCTGCAGCTTCAATAGAACTCCTTCCCCTAATATAATTAAGGATTTGAGGTAGCTCCCTACCATATAATGACTATAATGGTGTCACACCAATATTGTTATGATGACTAGTGTTAAAACAAAATTTGACCTAAGGTAAAAACTTAGGCCATTCCCTTGGCTCATCCATAACAAACACCCTCAATTAGTGTTTTAAACATCTGTTAAACACCAGTTTGGCCATCAATTTATAGATGATAGACTGAACTCATTTTCAACTGAGTACCACTCTATTTAAAAAGGTCTTGCCAAAATCGACTCACAAATATTCTTTCCCTGTTTGAAACTATTGATTTAAGAATGCCATGTAACTTAACGACAATACCCACAAACAATTTAGTGACTCTAGTAGTTATATAATTTGTTGGCAGTGGTTCTAAATGACAATATTTTGTGAATCTATCCACAACAACCATAATAACTAAGTATCCTTTAGATTTGGCTAACCCAATTACAAATTCCATAGAAAGATCTATGAAAACATGTTGCAATATAGGAAGTAGTTGAAGTAAACTTGCTAGACTTGCTGTCAAGTATTTCACTTGTTGACATACATCTACATCGCCTCTCGTTTCTTTCCAATAAAATGCAATAGTTAACCTCTTAAAGGTTTTCGACTCCCCATATGCCCTCTTATTAATATAGCATAAAATTCTAAAATTAAAGAGGGAACAACAACAAAATTTGAGGGAATATAAATTCGGTTACCTTCATACTATAAACCATCTTCATATACTAAAGATGGTGACTACAACTCCCCTCTTTCACACTATTCCTTCAATTTAATCTAGTCCAAATCATTATGTAATTATTGTTTCAAAACTGTAATGAAATTAAATGAAGGCATCAAAAGAGCCAATAGTTGAAACTCCGATTCAAACTGCCTGGACAAAGCATCAGTTGCTTTACTCTTTAGTCTTGGCTCGTAGTGAATCTTATAGTCATACCCTAACAATTTTGACCATATATTGCTGTTGTTCTGAGGTTTATATGACTTGAGTTAATATATCTTTGAGGCTCTTTTGATTAGTTTTGATAATAAATCTTCTACCCAACAAATATTGTCTCTACGACTCATTGATTCAACCATAGCCACTAGTTCCCTTACATAAGTACTAGCTTTTTGGAGTCTTATACTAATTTTTTACTGAAATAAATTATTGAATTAGCTCCTTGTTGTAGTACAGCTCCCAAACCAGCTGCTGATGTATTTGTTTCCACAATAAAAGTCTTTTGAAAATTTAGTGATGCCAAAATAACAATTGTCATTAATGCCTCTCTTAAATTCAAAAATGATACTGTTATTTCTTCATTGCATTCAAATGAATTCTTCCTTAATAAATTTGCTAATGGAAAAACAATTTTAACATAATCTTTCAGAAACTTCTTATAATAACTTGTAATTCCTAGAAATTCCCTTAATTTCTTAGCATTAGTAAGTTATGGTTAGTGCTATATTGCTTTAATTTTGTTCAGATCTAGTTGTATTCCTTTTGTGACTACAATGTATCCTAAATAGTCAATATTATTTTAGGCAAATGAACACTTAACCTTTTTTAAGTAAAAACAATTCCCTTAAGCATAATAATGCCTTCTCTAAATGCCCTTAAATGTTTTGCTATAGACTAAGATGTCATAAAACAAAACCATTATAAATTTTCTCAAATAGGGTTTGAAATTATTGTTCATAATGCTTTAAAATGTGGTTAGTGCATTTGACAGCCCGAATGGCATTACTAGAAACTGTGAGAAAAGTTGTTTCGTATATATCATATGGATTCATTTGAATTTGATGATATTTAGGTTGCAAATCCATCTTGGAAAAAATAGTAGCTCCCCCCTAGTTCATCCAATAATTCATCTATTGTTGGTATTAGAAACTTGTTCAAAATTGTGACTTAGTTTAAGGCTTTATAATCAATACAAAATCTCGAAGAGCCATCTTTCTTCCTTGTCAATAACACTGGTGAAAAAAAAGCACTAGTACTTGATCTTATTACACTCAAATCCAACATTTCTTATACCAATTTTTCAATCTCCCTTTTCTAAAAGTAAGGACAATGGTAAGGCCTAACATTAATAGCTTGTTTTTTATCTTTCAAATAAATATGATGCTATACTGACCTAAGTGGCTTCAATGATGGAGTTGCGAAAACATCCTCGAATCTGCCTAAGAGGTATTCAATGGACTTATTGCTAGTGGTATACATGGATGATTGTAGTTTATGAACTACTAAATGAAAGAAACAAGCTACATTGTTAAACTTAACCAATTTCCTTAATTGTTGGTGCTTTATCTGCTTCATTTGTAGGTTAGTATTCCCATGGCAACTAAATTATTTTTCCCTACACTGTGAATTCCATTATCAATACTAAATAATCAAAAGTAATCAACCCTAATGTCATCAACCACTAAATTCCTAAAACCAAATCAGCTCCTTACATTTCCAGTACATAAAAGTCTACTAAAAACTTCTCATTATTCAACACTAATGGCACATTTCTATACGCTAGAGCAAATAAGAGTATCCCTATTCCCTATCATTACAAAAAATTGTAAAATTGCAACTACGAGTAAATTCAAACTCCTAACCACATTGGATTGAAAAAAATTGTGTGTGCTGCTACTGTTTATCAAGACTAAAACTATCCTGCCATAAATTTTTCCTTATAATCTCAATGTTTTAGGTGCTAAAACTCCTAAAGGTACATGACAATTGATTTCAACATTATCATTTTCACCATCATTTGTAATCTCTCCGGCTACTGCATCTCGAAATATTTCTGCATCAACTTCATCATCAAAGTATTGAGGTTGAATCATCATTAAAAATTTGCATGTCCCTTATGGAATTTCGCATCACAATTGTAACATAAGCCTTTTTGTCTTCTCAAAGGTAGCTCTTCGAGTGTTAATTTTCAAACTATGATACTATTAATCAAGGTAATGTTGCTCTTAATCTGTTATTTTGGCTAGAAACAATAGGCTTTGATACAAAAGAAGTTTAGGTTGCAAGTCTATTTTGTTTGAAAGGAAAAGTGTTGGGGTTGAAATGAAAATTTGAAACTATGGTTTACTATTTTAGTGTTTATAATTTGGTTTCGTATAGTTTGGATAAACTTGTTGCATGTACAGCGCTGTATCGATATGGCCTTTGCTTGTGATCATATATATAGCAACTTTGCAAGAAAGATTTTGACAAACCATTTGCATGAGTAGATAATGTTTCAAATTCATATGTATATTGAGAAACACTACTGGTTTGAGTTAGTTTAGCAAGTTTCCCCCAATAATCCTCAAACGATGAGGGACCAAATCTAGTTTTTATAGCTATATCATAACATGTTTTTGAAGATCTTTGTATGGATTTTATAACTAGGTTACCATATCTAAAGGATACTTAGTTATTATGGTTGTTGTGAATAGACTCACAAAATATTATCAATTAAGACCATTGCCAGCAAATTTTACAGCTACTGGAGTCACTAAATTGTTTGTAGATATTATGGTTAAGTTGTATGGCATTCCTAAATTAATAGTTTCATGTGAATTGATTTTGGTAATACCTTTTTGAATTGAGTGGTACCTAGTTGAAAATGAGTTTAACTTATCACCTATAAATCGATGGCTACCAAACTGAAGTATTGAACAGATGTTTAGAGCACTAATTAAGAGAGTTTGTTATGGATGAGCCAAGGGAATGGCCAAAGTTTTTACTTTGAGTCGAATTTTATTTTAACACTAATTATCATACTAGTACTGGTGTGACATCATTTCAAGCATTATATGGTAAGGAGCTGCCTGAAATCCCTAATTATATTAAGGGGATGAGTTCTACTGAATCTGCAAAACAAGAGCTCATTAACAAAGATGAAATTATGAAGAATTTGTAGAATTTGTAGAAGAACACAATAAAGAATGAAAACAATTGCTAATAAAAAGAGGACAGATAAGGAAGAGCAGATTAGAGATTATGCCTATGTCAAATTACAAACTTATCACCGAACATCAATAGCAAACAAACTGTCTTATAAGTTAGCCAAGAAGTCTAGTAGCTTATAAGATTGATTTACCTGAATAGACTTGTATACATCAAGTTTTTCATATTTCACTATTAAAGAAGGCACAAGGACCAATAGATATATACAAACCCCTTCCTTTTGCAGGCCATCATTAATCATCCTATAGTGAGACCTCTAGTAGTTCTAGATTCAAGGGATATTTAGAGACAAGGAGAAAATAATGACACAATTACTTGTACAGTGGTAGTCACTAGAGTCATTAGAAGCTACATGGGTAAATTATCATGATTTTGTTTGTAAGTATCCAACTTTCCACCTTGAAGACAAGGTCATTGTCTTACGGAGGGGGTCGGAATATTATGAATAATACAAGAGTTAATAGGATGTCAAGGGTTAGATGACAAAGACAATATCTCAAGGACTATTATACATAAGATTTCACATACATGCATACATAAGTGTAATTCATCATATATGTTTTTACACAGTACATTAACATAAACAGATTACAGGTATTACGAGTAAACACCAACAAAAATCATTTACAATAATTGCAAACAAGTATAAAAGGGAAGTAACAGAAAAACAGAGGCATCATCTTTCCCTATTTTGGAGAAATCTCTCTCTTGGAGTCATTGGGGACTCAAATCCTATAATAAAACATTTTTTCCTCATTTCAATCATCTTTCCTTCATCTCATTCCTCACAAAAGCAACAAACCCTAGTTAGAAGTGATAAAGAACTTGAAAAAAAATTAACATCAAAAGATAGATCATAACGCAAGGATCATAGATTTGTAGTATTCTTTTCAATTTGATCATCATATCAAAATTTGATTAAAAATCCTTGATTCAAAAGTAGAAAAGAAACGGTAATAGAAAAGAAGGATAGAGAGAACATTTCCTTTTTTCGAATTTTAGGTTAGAACATTCTGGTGATTGCATTTTGTCTATTTAGGGTTAGTAAGAATTATTGAAAATTACCAAATGTTGTCATTTGGTGAAGAGGTAGGCCAAACTTTCCTAATTAGTAAGCCTACTATTATATTCTAGTTGTTGTAATCCTATTTCTTTATTGAATTTGAAATCTAAAACTCATAAGCATAAAAAGTTGACTTAAAAACTTACTTGTTGTTTATGGGCTTCTTCTATCTTCAACCATTCCACCAAATTTAATGATCATGTTTTGTCTACATTAAATAAAATAGGAAAGTTGAAAGTTCCTTATTAATAGCAACAACTTGATGAAAAAACAAAAGGTAGTAGTTTGAACCAATGTTGTCAAAATCAACCCAAGTGGTTAAGCCCGAACATATTAGGGGTTAAGGATTAAGGGGAAGAACTAGGTTTGAACAATAGTTAAACCGAAATTGAACTAGGTTCAACCAGGATGGTTAACTCAGATTCAATAACACTAGTTTGAATAAAATTATTTTGGAATGTCGAATTACATAGCTAGAGAATAAGAAATCCCAACTCTCTATAATTAACATTTTATCAAGGTATTCCCTAAATACTCCATCTAGATACTAAGCCCATAAAACCTACATAAACAAGATTCTTATGCCTAAGAAAATCTTGGAAGTTAGGCACCAATCTCAAGCAAGGTAGTGCTTACTTTATGCTCATTTGCATGTAAAATGGTGTTGAAATCACCAACAATTTACCAAGGATAAGAAAGAGAATGACTAAAATGAGAAAGTTTAATCCATAAACTCAATCAGTTACTGTATTCACTAAATTATCCTTCTACTTTACAACAATAATAATCACTCAATTAAAACTTGGATGTATGGAAGCATGTGTTGAAGAGTCCCAAAATAACCAAATTTTAGAATTAAAAATTTGAATAGCAATTTGCAAAGTTCATCTTTAGATCAATTTTGATAATTTGATTTCATCAACTAACAGTTTTGTAAATCTCTTCAATGTTAAGTTCAAAGATTAATAATCCCACTAACATTCCAATAGAAATATTCGTTAGAAAGATTGATGAAAAGAGTGTAAGTAATGATTTATGCTCCTTGTAATCCTTTTTGTAGTTAGTTTGTCTTTGGTATGAATCTAAAACATATAATACCCCTTCTTTTGTTAAGCAAAAATTGTAATCCAATCATCTTGATTTGAGGAAATTTAGTGAAATTAAAATCTTTTAACCCTTCTGAAAAATTGACTAGAGATTTTTTATCAAGTTGTCATCTATTTATCACTAACAGATTTTCTTTTCAATGGTAAGTGTGGAATGATAGTCTCAACTAAATCATCATTGAATTTCAACTCCTATACATCAAAAGTAATATCATTTAAATTGGGGCATCATCTACTCCTTCCTCATCGCTACTCCTCCTCCAATTGCAAGCGCTAATGAAATTAGTTCTAATGAATCTGAAACATTCATTAAACAAAATTCTAAAGATATAATAAGATTAAAACCTTTTCTTACTTCCTTTCTCAAGTAACTATCTCTAAAGAATAACTATTAGTTAAAGTAGCTAAATAGTTTTTTTTTCTATTGTTTAATTAGAAAATAAATGTTCATCATAAGCAAGAGCCATTCCATTATTTATTTCATAAATTATATTGCACTATTGAGTTAAGTATAAGATGAAACTACCAACAAACTCATGTTTGAGAAAAATACAACCAATGCCATGACCATTACTACTA
This sequence comes from Lumnitzera littorea, assembly GCA_024138015.1. Taxonomy (NCBI): domain Eukaryota; kingdom Viridiplantae; phylum Streptophyta; class Magnoliopsida; order Myrtales; family Combretaceae; genus Lumnitzera; species Lumnitzera littorea. The sequence goes on along the minus strand of JAMXBB010000001.1, from coordinate 10,570,644 downwards.
ATACACTATGGCGCCATCATTAATGCATCACCATCGAAACAATAACAACATTAGTAACTCTATTGTTGTTATCACCGTCATAATTATGAAACCACTACCATCGTTAATACTATCATGCCTCGAAAAAATTGAATTGTAACGGTCTCATCATGTGAACTATCTTAAAATAGAAGCTAACCTTATAGCCGCTATAATAAACCTAGTTCACACCATACGTACCCAACTTAACCACTTTGAGGCATCCAATTCAACAACTATCTAATATAAACGTATGGTGTAATCTTTCAAAATAACTATTAACAATGAACTTATGGTTAAATTATCCGAGAAGAATCGAGTTTTATATACCGCACGGTGTACAAAATCTTGGTACTAACAAGTAATTTCCAACAAAATTATATTGACATGACAAGATAATATAATTAGTGGAGAATTTATAAAAGTCTACAATTTTATAGAATGTAAAATACATATCATTAGTTGAAAACTAGAAGGCTACCTAAGGAGATCCTATTAGTTTCTCTAAAAGTTAGTAAAGTTGACAAACAAAATAAAAATTCAGCCAATTTGTCTTGAACTTCACTCCCTAAACCTGTTTTCTAGTCTTTTGGGATTTAGAGATAATGCTGGTAAATCTATTTTGAACCTACAAAACAAACTATAGGGAGATGATTGACAACTTGGTTAGTAAGTGGAATGGAGATAGAAGGACATATCTAGCATAGAGCAATTGGGGTTTTCAAGCAATTTAGTTGCATGCCATACATGTACAAGTAAGTGTCATTGCATACCATACATGTATAAGCAAAATGTTATCCAGTTCATCATGAAATCAGAAAAATTATGTTTACTCTAACTCAAGTTGAGGAGATTGAAGTCTCACGTATGAATCAAAACCAAACCGAGGCTTGTGCAATAGAAAACACCCTTTACCCAAAACCACATTCAAGTCATGATTCCAATCTTGTTGTAACCTTTTCTCTTGTCACTTAGTTTAACTATCTCTTGTTACTAAGTTTGACTAAGAGTGGGAAAAGAATCATTTTAGCAATTCTCATCAAAAGGTCCATATTAAACTCGACAATCCTAGTCGTTCTCTTAGTGGATTATGATACATGTCAGGTTAGAAGTTAGGCCAAGTTGAAATTAATTTGTTTTTAGGGTGATCAATCGATTTTAGATAATCCAGTCAAAGCAAAAATCACAAAACAGTAAATACATATAGCAAAGATCCACAATAATATAACATTATTCAAACACTTACACTGCATATTCACAATCAACTAACTTACAATCACAAAAAAGATACATACTAAAGCCTCCCAAGTATTCTAAATAAGACTTCAAAATGCGATGAAGCATTTATCCCACTTATCTAGACATATGACCCTTGATTATCTTGCATGTTAGTCTTGTCTACTTAAATTTACCACTAAATATTCAATATAATTACTTTATTTTTATTGACTATAAAGTAAATGAGTTCGTTTTAATAGTTTTAGTGTAGTTGTGACTTATTTCAAGTAAGTTGAGTAAGCTTTGTATTAAGTATCAGCTTATTATTCAAGTCGTTGAACAAGGTTTTGAAAGCTTACTTATAACCAAGTTTTGGTCTAAGAACCTTCCAATGAAGTCTTCTACATAAGTGTTCCTAAACCGGCATCCCTCTAACCAAGCCTTTGATGTTATTACAGTTAAGCTTCTTACTCCAACCAACACTTTGAACATATCTCTAAAGTTATTTCATCTAAACCTTTTATACCAGCCAACCCTTTAGTCATGTCTTTGAAGCCATTTTAACTATGCTTCCTTCACCAAATAAACAAGTCTTCGACGTGGTTATAGTTAAGTTCCTTTTATCAACTAATCTTTTGATCAAGTCTCCAAACCTAAGATTAAGTCCTCCTTTTTACCAGATCAACCCTTTGAACGTATTCAACTTATATGTTCACACTAAGCGACTCACTCCAACATCATACTTCTATTTAGAAACATGTTAATACATGATCATACAACTGGTTTATCATCCTTATAAACATTATACTACTAAAACTTCCAAGTTCCCATATCTTCCTCTTAATGCATTGAGACCATAACTAGTAACATTATATATATATTTCATTGCCATTCAATTCACTTAACTCCAAATCATTTACCATAATAGAATATACTTACATTAACTCTAGAATAGATTAAAGTTGTTTTTCTCTAAACTAATCACATAAAAACTCTGAAATATAGCATTTTCTCCTAATTTAGAGGTTAAAAAATTCATAAAAATCACAAGAAATATCTTTGTTTGAAATCTCTTTATGGAATTCTTTTATATAATATAGGAATGTTCTAGAAAAATTTTGATTTCAAAACTACAACAATAAAGCTATTTAAAACAACTTTGAAAATAATTCAATTGTCGGTAATATCTTAAGGATGTCATGTAACCACTTAAAATTTTTACAAATTGATATTTTTCTCAAATAGTACGAGTAAAAGTATTTTTGATTAAAATTTTTGGACTTAATTTATTATTTTAAAAAATCAGGAGAAAATTAGATGAATTTTGATCACTCATCAAAATCAGATCATCTGTCCACCACTACCCTTCCCAACTATATTGGCCTAACTTAGCAATGGTTCCTTTGCCATACTATAATGGTGGTTTGCACCTAAAAACCCATTATGGCCTTGTTTCACAATTTCACTAAATCTACACAAATTTCCTTCTTACTTTTCACATAATTTTTCCTTAAGCTTTCTCCTTCGTTCTTTAATTTTATAAGAAACTTAAGATAGTAAGGAATTTTATAAAGAGCTATGGTGAATTTTTTGAAGTTGCATGGATGCAAAATGACCCATTTTCTCTCTCTTAAAAGCTTTTATACTCTTAATTTTGTATGTTTTAGGTGTCCTAATATTGAGATCTTGCACCAACACCTATCCACAAGCTTGTCACGCCTTTTCCCACTTAGTTTTGCTATCCTTGTTTATTTTTAATGATTTTTACTTATTTTCTCTAATTATCTTTAGTTAATTTTATATAATTTTAGGTATTTTAAGAATTTACATGCATATATCTATATATAATAATTATACCTAAAATGCATTGGAAAAGCTAAAACTCTTGTAAACCAACTTTCTAAAGGGTAGGGGTAAGGACAATCTCAATTAATTTAGTAAGTTCAAACGTTTTAAAGATGAATAAAGGGGCTTATATAAAACGCTATAAATATTCCTAAAAATTTATACTCATAGAAAAACTTGCAATTGTCACAAATTTATAATACGTTTACATATTGTTTTATATTATTCTAAGTTTTTATAGTCCCAATATTTTATCTCTAAGATTTTATAAATTTTTCTTACCTAAATCATGCATCCAATACATATAATATAATACAATATAATATAGTAAAATTAACTATTTTCAATTATAATATTATTATTTTATTACATTTTATATTTTGAATCCCATGGGGTATCATCAACTAACTCTTAAAATTTACTCGTGAAATACCGGCTTAATCGAGTTACCCTCACGTACACCCTAAATTAACCGTTTAGAGCAACTAGTAAAAGTTCAGGTCTCACAAATACTATGGTGATAGTGATTATGTTGAGGTAATGTTAGCATTGATAATAGTGCTCATGGTACTAATGACAGTGATGAAAATAATAGTAACAGTGATAATAGGATGGTAATGGCAAGTCTGTAGTGGCTAGTGGCAATAGTGGTGGCAGTAATAATGGTGGTAGTACCATATTGACAACGATAACTATAATGATACTAATGATGGTGCTATGAGGGGTAAAGGTGGTTATGTTGATGTAGAGGTAAAACTGGTGATATATGCTAGTAGCATTGGTAGTGAGGTTTGTGGTAACGATGGTGGTAAAATGGAGACAATCACAATGATAGTAGCGATAGCTGTGGTGTTATAAGTGAGTAGTGATGAATGCCAATGATCAGATGGTGATAGAGGTAGTGGTGATAAGAGTTGATCATAATGATGTTAGGATTCATGATGATGGTAGTGGTGCAGTTATGAAAGAGGTAGTGACATTAAGGGTAAAAGTGTTGATAGATAGAAGTAGTAATGGTGTTGGGGTTTATGGTAATGTTGGTGATATAATAGTGATGATGGTGATGATAATAGTAGCAAAAGTAATATTAATGGTGAAGAGGTGGTAGCGAAGGTGCAACTGCAAGTGTGGTAGCTATGACAATGATAACATAACATTGTAAAGGTTGTGATATAGGGGTAATAGTGATATTAGGGCTTGGTAGTAGTGATGGTGGGGTTCATGACGATGGTCAATGAAGGAGGTGGTGATACATGGTTAGATAATAATGAATGTTAATAGCAATGGTGGTACGGTTTCCAATGATAGTGTTGGTGCAAAGATAATGGTGTTAATGATGGCGATTATAACGACTGTATTGATGGTATAGAGATGATGATGGTAATGCATGTATGGTAGCCATGATATGAGAGGATTACGATTATAAAGGTGATGGTGTAGGGATAATAGTGGAGGTGAAGATCGATAGCATCAATTGTGGAGTTAGTTGTGGGGTTCATAATGATAGTTGGGGTGCAATGATGAATAAATCGAACCATATAATACATTATTCACTCTTAAGCCCTAAATCAAGACTTTATGCATGATTTAGGATTCTATCAAGTGAAAACACATATATTACATACTACTTTTAACAAGGAATTGATGATAGCATGACAAGAAGCAACATAAATTATGTATGCGTAAAACAATAAAACACAAGTAAATAAGGCTATAGAAACATGAACACGCGTTATATTTTTGTAACTTTCCCTTCAATAGTAACTATCCTAAACTTATGGTCATGGCTAAGGCCTTATAGTCCAATTTATTCTCCCTTTAGAATGGAGTAAGTTCAATTCTCCCTTTCTGCATTAGTTTTGTCACATGTAGATGGCATAAAGGGGAAAGAGAAAGGAGTAGAAAAAAAAAAAAACGATTTCACCATTTGTCGCATAGAACATTGTCCGATGAGAATTATCAACATTTAGAGTGTATTATTAGTATATACATAAAAATAGAAAATTTACTAACATTCCACTGAAACCAAAACAAATAATTACATGAAGAAATAGCAATAGGAGAAGCACTATAGGTTTGTAGATTAAAGTAGTATTAAGCCATCAGAAAGGTTTTCCAAAGGTTGAGCATGTTTAATTCAAACGCATTAGCTGCACACTCGTATTCTTTGTTTCGCTCGAGTAATTCATGCGTCAGTATGTACGTCATTGTCCATCATGGCGGAAATCCTTTACTCAAGAGGCTTCCAAGAAAAGCAATCAAAGAGGGAACTCTTAACTTATTAAATGAAAAGTTCCCAATTTTGTTATACCTTATTTGGAGAGAGAAAGAGATTCGATCCCGATTCATCCTAATAAAAAACCTGTAATAATACTACTAAAATATAACAGTTTTATTCATTTAAAATACAATTTTAGAAAGATGAAATGAGAAGACAAGATGGGGAAAAGAACAGAGAGGCTATGGCCATGTAATTGAAAAAAGTAGAAGGAGCTATAATAATCTAATCTCCTTGTAACACATTATACTGTTCCGTCGTTCTACATGAAATCAACTCTGGAACCAACATTTCCTTCTCTTCGTAAAGCTGTAATCTGTCATTAGGAAGGTTCCAAACAAGAGTGTATTTCTTTCCTTCCACGATGCTTATAACTAAAAACAAACCGAAAATTTGTTAAACCTATGTAAAGTGAGGAAGAATCATGCAGCTACCAGCTAAAGAAGAGCCGGGGGGAAATTATGCCTTTGTCGTGCATAACCTGCAAACTATTACTGTAAATATGAAATGATAGTCTTTACATGAAGAAAGAATGAACAGGGAGCAAATTCAATTAAGAAACAATGATTAAGCTGACATGTTCATTACAATGTATTTTCAAATAAAAACTTAATCACATTAAGTACAGATAAAGAAACTCAACCTTAGAATCAAACAGACCTATTTGAATGAATACCATGCAGTATCTCTAAGTAATAATAAAAGAATAATGTAACTACAAGCAAAGCATGCCAGACTATCTTAAAAAAAAAAATAGAGTAAAATCTCAAATCCTTTTTGATAAACAGATAAGACATAAACCCGCACATGATGGGCTTGGCCAAATTACATATGAAACATTCTCCTCTCTATAAAACCAATGCAGCTTTCTTCTGTTACATGTTTACCAGATCACCCTTGTATGAGTTCTCTTTTTCAGTAAAGATGACTGCCAGGAGAGCTACTGGGGCGGAGAAAATCACAACATAAAGAGGGGGCACATAATCTTGGTTCCGAAAATCAAACTTGACAAATCACGAGGCCCACAGCATACGTCACGATTTGTGAATCTTGAAACCAAATACTCTTGGAACATAACTTAATGATGATTTCTGTGGCTTTAGGTGGCCATATGTCATCAAAAAAAGATGAGGAAATGTTGTTCCAAAATAAGCTCCATCAACATCTTGGTCCAGTCAAGGGAATTTCAAGGAACAATAAACAAATAAAATGATAAGATTTTTTTTTTCAGTGAATCAAAATTGTAAGATGTTAAAACCAGGCAATGCACATCTCCCATACGCTAGCTAATCATAATACATTATGAGACTTGAAAGAGCTACAAGATCAGTCTTGACTAGATATCATTTGAGCAAGCACATACATATGCATGCTTGATTGGGCAAGCTACAACTACAAGATCTGGAAATGCAAAAGCATCCTAAACATGAACTTTTGTGGAATGTCAAAATTTTATGCAAAACAAAAACTAAAGCTTGATGATTGGATAATTATCCATACAAGTTAACAAGGATCTGGGACAGAGTAACATGAAACAACAGGCTATCAATCAATTGCCCCAGTATGCACTAGATCGTCAGTTCTCCTAAGAGATCACATGCTGGTCAATCAAATGAAGAAGAATGACTTAATCATCCAAAGAGTGATTAAGACATAGGTAGACAGAAGCAAGTTGGAAACCATGTCCAGACCTTATGAGCCTATAGCCCAGTGAAGAATTCATGTATCAAAATACAAGAGCAAGAAAGACTTGGGTAAGTTAGCCTCTCCAAATGCTAAGACATCCCAGCTCAGTAAATGCTCTATGTCAGTCAAACAGTTTTGATACAAATACTGTCGAGTAAAGCCATCTGTTCCCCCATATCAGCACCATATAAATCAAAAGAAAGTTCAGAGATATTAAGAGAGATAATCATGTGGACTAATTGGAAGAAAATGCAAAAAAAAAAAAAAAAAAAAACAAGTGGAAAAGATTTACTTTATGGCAGGGCCCAAAAACAATCAGATTACAGAAAATTGTGGAATAAAAAGGATACTGCCTTGGTACTTGGACCGGGGGTAATATATATCCTCACACTTCGGACAATATATTTTAACTGTACTCGATCGAGGAATGTCCGACTGACCAACTGGAAGGCACGGCTGTCCACAACAGTATACACTAGGGCATCTGCCGAAATCATAGTTTTTGTACTTCTCCAACTACATGACGATTGAACCGCAAAGAGAGAGAGAGAGTGTGTGAATAAAATCAATAGAGGGAAGAGGACGGAAGAGAAGGGAGGACGAAGATATGTGGAAGCTCACCATTGCTGCCATTCCCTTACTAGTCAATATGTACCTAAAATGGATGAGACCATAGAGCATCTCTGCCGCTGTTTCAACCAACTCATTTTGTTCGTCAGTAAACATATCACCTGATATATCATAATGTTAGAAACCAAATTACAACAAACATGCAGAAATTACATGACTGAACAACCTCTCACTCCCAATCTCAGCATCCAGAGATGATTTTTCTGCATAAGAATAAATTACATACGAGATACATATCTGAGATATACAGAAGATATTAAAATATAATAAATCTTGCAATGGAGAGGAAAAAAGGAATGGCCAGAACACAGATGGACACACATTCATGAGTACAAAAGAATTAACAGGGAGAAGAAGTAAAAGAGACATTGACTTTTTGAAAGATGAGAACAATTTTCAATCTCATACTTGTACGTACTAAATTTCCTTGAGTCTGCAACAACTATTTCTTCCACAGCTATATGACATCAGACGGTGCCAAAAGTTTATTTTACATGATTGCCAAACACATTGAATGTAAATCTTCTTTATGAATTAAAGAGAAAACAAAAAGATGGATGTTTTCTCAATGAGAATCAAGAAAATTAGCTTGAATATATAGTCATAGAGCAACGAAACTGGAAGCATCGAAATTGTGGTTATTTTTGACAGACCCAATCATACTGTGAAGACCAAATACTTGCCCCAATCTATAGTTTAGCAAGTGTTGTGAAATTAGGTCCTCAAGATATATATAGTCATTCCAGTTCAACACGCACAGTAAACTTAGTCAGGAAAAAGCACCAAGAAGAGGATAACAAAGGTTGGAGAAAGAAGAAGTGATTGTTTGGAATTTGAAACCAAATTATCTCAGAAGCCAATCCTTACCATGGGAGCTATCAATATCCAAAATTAAATCAAGTGCTAAATCATAAAAAGGAACTTGACTGCTCAATCCACAAAGGTTGAAATCATCTTGGATATATTCATCATCAACTTCACAAAAAAACTCATTCCCTCGCAAGTTACAAAACCATGAGATCCATGATGTGTCCTCCCCTTCAGAACCACTGACATCTGATTCTTCGCTGTCAGTGTCAGATTCCTCTGCATTTGACAAGAAGGTACACTTAGCAGATTACAACACTTTATCATTCAAAACCAGAAAAGCACTTCAATATACTGATGCCACAAGAATTGAGATGGACAAAAACAGAAAAAACAGATGTTCTGGAGCACCATAGAAGGCCATGGACACATATAATGCGTCAAGGAACATAACAAAAATCTTCAGGCCAAGAATGGTAACATTGGGTGCCTAAAGCAATCTAGGAGCTTTAGTATTAAAGCCAGTTATCTCAAGGACAACTGATAGTGAAATTCAAGTCTCATCCTGTGCAGGGTGCGCCCACAGATGCAACTAAGGCCAAAGCAAATCCTATATTAAGAACAGGGTAGAGAGTCAACAAAGTGAAGGACAGAACTGAATTTTCAGAGGTGCAATGTTTTGTTTATACTTGTTGTATCTCATAAATCATATGATTCCTTTTTTCTCCATGCTACCTGCCAAAGGAACCTCCTACTACTTTTTCACACTTTTACCAAAGTCCTCAATTCAACACAATTAGATTCCAAACCCATGAGATTTCTCAGGGACAATAAAAAGAGATGGACATATTCACCTATGTACTAACAGAGTTCTCTAACTAAGGCAAGCCACATTTTGAAGATGCTGAACTGTAATGTTTCCCATTGTAGCCTCTGATGAGATGAAGCCCTTCTTATCATGATGACACATTTCAACACCACTCTTTAACAGGAGAGAGGAGTAAGAACTCAAATCGACCAAGAAAGGTAAAGCAGTTTAACAAAAAAACCTAGCATTATTTGGAGACCATCAAGGTGTGTCTACCTCTATATCAGCCATCCCACCGCATAAATAATACCAGAAAAGTTTGGCCTAAAAAAGGAAGGGGGTGGGGGGGGGGGGGGGAGGAGAGTAAAAAATAAAAAAAAACTATTCCTATCTCATACATTTTTAGTAAATTAATTTTCAATTCAACACCTATATTGCCTTGTCTAAAGAAATCTCATGTTGTAAAATTCTCACATGGAACATTTCTAATCAGCTTATTTTGAAGATTGGTGCAGCTAAAAGAGCAATAAGTGGACAGGCGCTAATTTTGAGCCTACACCATCTTGGCTAACTAGGACCATGCACCAGCAGGTAGCAACGAGAAATGGCCATATGATGTGGAAACTTGAATAACCCATACTCTACAAAAGGAATGCAGACAAAACATGATCTCCTGTAGAATAGAAGCTAGACAGGAGAGCAGACATACTTAAAAGCATCTAACTTTATCATGCCAAAAGAAGGGTCACAATGCACAACTACTTTATGAGTCTATCTTAGAATATTTTTGGGTGAGGTCAGATATAGTCCACCTTAGATGTGATAACTCCTATTAGAGAAAATTGTTGTACAGAATGAGGAAAGTAACCATAAAATTCCCATTACTTTCTTTTGCATGAGCAGGCCAAATACCTAAAATCAACTACTAGAGTTTTGTGCTCAATCCCTCAAGAGCTACTAGTTCTGTAGGTAAATCATGAGAAGGAGAGCAAACTTACACAGAAACAGATTTCTCAATTGTCAACTCTAAATAGCCATGGTTAAGTAACATGAAGGATATGGCGGAAAGATAGCATCTCAAAATTACTACAAGAATAAATACAGAATGCATCAACAATCATGAAAGCACGGAGAGTAGAATATCGACTATCAATAGAATCTGCAGCATACTGAAGATTGCATTAGAAAACAAATTCATTTAACCCACAAAACCTCATCCTATGAGAATAAATAGCACCCTCAAGCATGAAAATGCAGCAAGGGATACAACAGACAGTTCTATATAAGTGAGAAGAAAGATGACATCCTTTTTAAATACATTAATATATAGAAGAAACTAAACAAAAAGTAAAGCTCCAGCAACAAAGTGCTGATGTTCCAAGGAAATCACATGAGTCCTTACCACAAGAAATGCAAACACATCCATGTATGTTTCTAAACTAAAATACTACAATTATGCAACTGAAATTGCACAACGGCAACCATAGCATTACCCCTAACCAAAGAGGATTCCAGAACCAGATAATTTAGTTAAAGCTCTCTAACCCATGACACGGAGTGAGACCACAAACATCTCCCTTCGACCTGAACATGAGTCTTATTATCAAGCCCGAAAATACCAATCCAACTCCTAAACCTTGATTTTCTCTTGGGTATAGATGTAAACTCTCAACAAATAAGCGTTGACAAAACAACCATGAAAATCGGCTCAAAAGCAAACCACCACGGCCACGGCCTGGTTCGTCGCAGTAATCCCCACGACCATGCCGCAAATAGATTGTAACGATCTCATCGACATTCCAACTTCACACACGAACTACATTTTATAATTAGATTATATAAAGAAGACATCGCAGAATAAAAAATTCATGAAACCCGTGAAACCCCGTCCAGAACAAGTCCCACGTATAATAAATCAAGAAAGAAACCTAGAACCAATACATCTAAAGCACCAGAACTAGGAAAGGAAATAAGAGAGCGAGAAGCAAGTGAAACTAACGATGATCGAGCTGAGATTTGGCTGTAGAGGTGGAGGGAACGGAGAGTCTATCTTTGTCTTTGTCCTTGAGTTTGTTTGCATTATTATCTTTGGGTCTTGAAGTGGAAGGGGAAGACTTCTCTAGATGCTTGTCTAGGGCATTATTCATGATCCTCTTTCGATCCACGACTTCAGACTTCGACAAGCCACTTCCTCGATTGCTGTACATCTCAACAATACAATACAGTAACAAAATACGAATGGAGGTATTGTTAAGATTGAGCTGGATCAAGATGAAACCCCGTTGAACATAGGAAGAAAGAGGGAGAATAAGCGGTGGAGGAAACTAGGGTTTCGTTAGGTGTTTTGGGGGGGGGTGGTGTTGTGAAGAGGGCACCCTAGAGGACAACGGAGAGACAGACGATAGATGTTGCTGCAAGGCTCTCCGCCTCCCTTCTTCTCTCTCTTTGTGAGGTGTCCCCTCTTTGGATATTTTTCTCCCACCAAGGTTTTCTTCTCGATGCCTCGGGTCTCACGTGTCTCTGACAGCATCTATGTAAATAAAGGCACTCCTACTCTCTCTTATTTCATTTTCCTTCGAGGGGAAAAAAAAATGATTACAGGGAATTGAACTTTATTTATATATACATACATATATTTATATATATATATATATTTATAGACGCAGATCCAATCAAGGTTGTTATTTATGCAGTGTGCGTAGGTAATTTCTCTAAGCTCAAATGCACACATGCTAAAAGGAGGAGCTAAATAGTGGTAACCTATCATTCTTAATGGGAAGCGTTATGTCCTTCACTCAAAACAATATTTGATTGTTCATGGAAGCATATTCACTACTCAATGCCATTTTTTATGTCTTCCATGATAGGATTCTAAATACTTATAAAGTTAGGTTATAGGCAACATTCATTTTATAATGTATATCATAAAATGAGAGGTTCATTCCTTCCAAAATACTTGTGTCCAAAATACTTGTGCAGCATTCGACTATTTTTGAGCTTCTCATTTTTACTCATACTCTAGATAGTGAGTCAAACTCCTCTACCTAATTACCTAGGACTATTCAAAACTTATCTACCTAAATGCCCTCAATCTTTGTCACAACCCCCGTATATATTTAGGAGACTTAACCATATAAGTAGTTTCGACCTGTGATAACCATCATTAGGAGGGCGACACCAGGATCCACCAAGTCACTTATAAGAGGCTAACCTCACCATCCAACTAATGCAACTCGCTACATATTATGCCCAAGTTGGGCCCTTATTGTTAGCTTTTAACTCTTAAACTGCAATATTTTTCCTCACCTATAAATTCATGATACCTTTGTTATGAAGCCAAATTGCTGCCATTACCCACACTCAAAGGTTAGCAACTCTTCTTTGCCCGTTGTCAAATTCTACCTAATATCATCTTAACTAGGACTTTAGGCTTCTATAAGCTCCCTATAGCCCACACCCATCTCATTGTCCTTTGAGATCACCTCTCACTAGGTTGCTCAATGGTAGGCAGCTCACTCAAATACATTTGAAAAGGATTTAGGTAGATCTTGCTACAACCAACTCTCTATCCTCTACGGTTATGTCCTTCTTCTATTAGTCAATCCTTTGAACTTAACCCATACTAGTTGGTACTCGCAATACAATCGCCCTTCTTACAATAATGTCCTTCTATGATGGCTAATCTTTTGAGCATAATCTATACAAGCCTTTTCTTGTCGACAAGAACTACCTACTCATTAAGCACACTAGGTAGTATTTAGGCAACTTGATGAAAGTTGGAACATTTAACTTTGATACTATTTATCACGAAACAAGAGGTTTACTCTTCATGGAGTGCTCATGTAATGCTCAGCTGTCCTTTGACTTCTCATTTTTATTTGTATTTTAAATGGAGAACTAGTCTTCTTTTCCTAATATCGAGAACTATTTCGAGTCTTTCCTTCTCATTAAGAGTGCCCTCTAGTTTTGTCACAAGTGCTACATATGTACTCTAAAACATGGGCTCTTAAGGCACATACTGACCTATTTGGTACATGAGCTAAATTATTTAAGCCCTTATTCAACCTTGGAAGTCATGACCAACCTATTCCAAACCTTTGACAGAGCTTTCTCCAATATTTCCAATTACCCATAACTCGAGCCGTGTACTTTGGATATTGGGCTACATCTATTAGATATGTTCTCAAGCCTCTAACAAGTCGATAGACTTGCTCGGAGTGCTTAACTGGACATAAAAGCCCACCAATAATGAAGATGTCCTCCCAGAATGGAAAGCTAACCGTTTCTAACTTACCTTGGGATATATCGAAATTCAGCATTAATGAGAGATACACTTTTCTATTATATCAAGATCCATGATTATCTACTTTCCATATTTATCATACCATCCTTCATTATAAATACTAGGTAATCCCCATCGATAAGGGACATATAATTCACTCTATTGCCATCTCACTGATACTTTGCCATATTTATCTCCCAAATCATCTGATTTAAGCATCAAAATGGTCTTATCGGACAACTCCAAGCTACTCACAATGACTAGTTTTGTGAGCCAATGTAAAGATTCTCGAAAGCCCATCTAAATCTAAATCTCTACTAGTAGACATTTTAAGATGACAATATATATTTGGGAGGTTTAACTACATAACTGGTTTCAGCCTATTATGGTCATCATTAGAGCAATTGCATCAACTTCCAAGTAATACGCTCATGAGAAGCTAAACCCATCTTCAAATAATACCAACCCACGAGCAAATCACCTTATCAACGCTAATCGTTACATAGTTTTCCCGAGCTAAGCCCTTACAATTGGCTCCTAACTCCCAAACCTGATATAGGATAGTTGATGGTTGAAATGAATCCTTTCTTAATGAACCTTAAATGGGCTCTTCTTGATTCCAAACCTATAGAAAACTTTCTCTGTAGTGCATATGCTTACCTAAGAAAGCTTAAAAATAGATAGGCTAGTCCAACAGTCCTTGCTTTAAACTCACCATACCATATCTTACTTTGATTATCTCAAAATACATGACTTGACTCTTTAGACCTAATCATTTTAACTTAAAGAGTTAAACCTATTATTACTAGGCTTAAAGCCCAAAAGTTAGAGTTGACTCTTTAAATTTAATAAAATCAAGATCGAACTTAGATTTAGAATCATTAGCTAACCACTAACATACATTAAATCAAAAGTCTATTCTTTGATGAGTTATTCCAAATTACATAATCATTGCAAGGAAATTGCCACATGGATACAAACATACATGATACATGTTAAAGTATTGTGAATGATGATAAGTAAAAGAGGAAAGTAGAGTAATTGTGAAAAAATGATGTTAAAGTATTGTGAATGATGATAAAGATGCAACCATGTTTGCTGAAAGTCTAAACAACTCGAGACACTCGTCTAAATTATAGCCGTTTTAAGAAAACTATAAAATGATTCATGTAGGTATACAATCACACAATTTAAGAAGAATAAAATCATGAATTAAGAAATTAAACAATGATATTAAAAGAATCATGAATTTACAAATAAATCTAAAGAGAATTTATAATATTAATTTAAAGAATAAAGATCTTATGGAGATTATGAAAGTACAAATAATTAATTAGTTAGATTAATGTTAAAATTGGAGATTCAAGTTGACCTTTGATGATTTTAGTCTTACACTTAAATTAAGTTATCAAAGGATTTTAGGATTTAAAATATCAACTTGGGATAAATTAAGATTAATTTCTAAATAAGAAGTATGAAAGGTTGAAAAATAAGTTCGAACGATCAATAAGAAGTAAACTAAGTTGACCATGCAAAATTTGGTCAACCAGAATAAAGGTTAATGTTGACAAAGAATGAGAAAGTGAGGGCTTAGTCAATTGAATAGGAGACTAGGTCGATATAATTAAGGTATAGTAGAACACATTCAACTGAGTTATAGATTAGGTTAGCTAAGTTCATTTTAATGGTAACTAAGTTAACTTACTTTGGACTTTAAACAATCATGTTAGGTAAATTTGGATTTTTAAATATAATAGTTTGAAAATTTAGTACAAATAAGATGTTAATTGATATTATTATGAATAGTTAATGAGATTTGAATTATAACTAGAGAACCTTAGAACCTTAAGTTTAGAAGGTTGAAACCGAGTATGTGAATTGCTTTTGCTTGCTTATTTTATGTGCATGAATAGTTTAATGGATCTAAAAACTATTTCACCATTAGAAATGAATGCTTGTTGATTATGCTTGATGCGAAGGCTATTAGTCAAAAGAACAAGTTATATATTAGGTGCTATCAACTTTTCTTATAGTAGCAATCTAGAATGATATGGATAGAATTTTTAAGTGCTAAATTGCTACATATAGTTAGGTGGTTGTTAACATAGATAACTACTTTAATGCTTGTTGAGAATTCTAAAAATAAGCCGAAAACGTACTACATTAGTAATATGGACCGTTAAAGATGGTTACAATAAATTAGTTGCCTTACAGTTAATTTTAGACTAGCAATAAAACCAATATGAGATGTCCAATTACCATGACAATGGTAGTGATAGAATTTGATATATATAAACCATTACGAGATGATTAGTTACTATGATGATGCAATTAGTTAATTTACAATTTTTTCCTTTCTTAATAATTTTTTCAAATTTCCTTCATTTTTTTCATTAAATTACTTGTTTAATATTTAAATAAGGATATTTTTTAATAAAATTAATTTTATGAACTAACTAGAGGCCATCACGTGACATTTCTTAATAGAAAAAAAATTAATGATATTAAGAAAAGGACTCGATTGTAAAAACTAAAAGGTTTATGACTCAATTAGGAAAACAATCAAACATTAAGGACTAAAAGTATAATTATCACTATTTATATGTATATGTACATGTACATGTGTATTCAAAGGCACACAAACACATATAGGCTATAGCAACGTAAATATTTCGAGTAAGCAGAAAAGTGATTAAATTGTTAAGGAGGCCAAATGAAAAACTCAATTTTTTCGATGCACTTTACTTTACGGTTTAATTTGGATTACATATCTCCGTTTATGGTTCAATTTAAATGTGATGAACAAAACCAATTAATTGAACCAAACAGAACCAATCTATATTAAAAGGGAAAAAAGAAAAAAAAAAGAAAGAAAAGCTAAGTTCACTTTTCATGAAAGGTGACATTAAGGGAACGACAAGCACTTGAATTTAGTAGCTTACATACATGATAAAGAGAGAATTGAAGATTGAGATAGTACTGTAGTTAATAGTACTAATAATGACAATGGTGTAATGATCCTAATAATAACACTTAGCTAATTAAGGAAATTCATCAACTAATTGTGAGTTCTCTAGAGTGCCTCTTAAGTTTTCCCTTAACTAGGTTAACTTTATGATTATTTTTGTATTTGTTTTGGGTCACGATTGCAATGATAGATGATGACGTTGTTCAACCACCTATAATTCCATTGTCGACTAGAGGAAAATTATCGATTCTGTTGGTCATGCCCCTAGACACTAATGTCGTCGGTACACACAGCATATCATACCCAAAGTAAGATACATAAAGGCTAACTATGCAATTAGTGGGTTTCTAATCCAAATTTAATTTGTTGATTAAATTACGAAAACACTTTAGTTGAAAGACCCAAGAGGAATCACCCAAGCCGAAGAAAGTAAAAGCCCATGAAAAATGTGTCTCAACACCCCAAACGTCACGCCGGATGCTCAACTGTTCTGTCCATTCCGAACCCTGACCCTAAATTGATTTTCCATCCGCTTTTCCTACTCTTTCGAGTTTTTGAGTGTTTTCCGACCAGATTTTTTGTTTTCCCTTTTTGCATGCTTCAATGGCGGAAGATACTAACGACTGCATAGGATTATCTCTAGTGCTTGGTGGACTTGCATTAGTGTTCATATATGTTTACGACACACTCATATGGAAGACAAAGAGACTCAGGTCAAAGCTTCGGAAGCAGGGTATTATGGATCCTCCTCCTTCTTTTATGCTTGGGAACATTCCTGATATGAAAAGGATCCAAATGAAGAAGATCCAACAAACAGCAAAAGCTGCAGTAACAGAACATCACAAGGATGATGATCTTCTTCTTTCCCATGATTGGCCTTCTCTCCTTTTCCCATATTTGGAAGAGTGGAGGAAAGAATATGGTAATTCCTTTCTTTTAACTATCATATTTCGTATGAGCGTTAATGAAGAAGTTTTCATTATTTTTCCAAGTTTGATTGTATAATTTACATAGGAAGTGGAAAGAATTTTCCTTTACTCATAACATATTGTCCATTGACAGCACATTCCCAAATCCATATCTGCCTTTTAATTGTTAAATTTGGTGGCAGGACCGATATTCGTTTATTCAGCTGGAAGCATACAGTTTTTGTCCATAACAGATGTGGATATGGTCAAGGAATTGAACTTGTGCACATCCTTAAGTCTAGGAAAGCCTTCCTATCTCTCGAAAGACCGGGGACCTTTGCTTGGGGAAGGCATACTCTCTTCCAGCGGTTTGATGTGGGCACATCAAAGGAAGATAATTGCTCCAGAGTTGTATCCTGATAAAGTTAAGGTGCCACTGCTAACCCCGAATCATTTGAAATATGCATATATTCCTACATGATCTCTTCGCGAAATAAGTTATAGTATTTTAATTTAGAGCTTATATCATCCTTACACAGCACACATGTAGTTGAAGTCTATAAAAAGCACCGATAATGTTGATTTTCAATCTTGAATTTTGTTGTGCTTAATACTGGTATTAGCAATGAGAGAAGAATGTGAACATTATCGATGATATCTGTTTGTGAATTATGATTCTCGTGACTATCTCACAAGGGAATGGTGTGGTTAATGGTGGAGTCTACAAAAACGCTGCTAAAATCCTGGGAAAACCGAATCAGAAGTGAAAAAGGCATTGCAGACATTCGTGTTGACGATGACTTGAGAAGTTTGTCTGCAGATATAATCTCAAGAACTTGCTTTGGCAGCAGTTATTCCCAAGGGAAAGAAATTTTTCTGAAACTCAGAGAACTTCAGAAGGTTATGTCTAGTTCGCAAATTGGAGTAACAGGGATAAGGTAAACTTTTCATGATCCATCGTTATCACCACCATTTTGGTACATTCAAGCAGTCGTTGAGGCTATAACATCTTAAGTCTTTTGGGTTGTCATCTAGTAACATTTCTGCAATTTATGTTATTGATTCACTTTATATTTGATGAATGGTTTGTCCTGTATAATTCGATGTTTCTAAATCATATTTGTTGTATTATCATGCTTCATCAAATCTGCTAGGTATTTGCCAACAAAAAATAATAGAGCCATATGGAAGTTGGACAAAGAGATCCAGTCAATGATATTAGAGGTGGTTAAATCAAGAAGTGAGGCCGCATGCGAAAAGGACCTGTTGCAGATGATTATAGAGGGTGCCAAATGTTCTGCTGATATTGCTGGCCTCTCTCCGGAGAAGTATATCGTGGATAATTGCAAGAACATTTACTTTGCCGGGCATGAGACCACTGCTACCACTGTAACATGGAGCTTGGTGTTGTTAGCTGCACACCCTGATTGGCAGGCCCGTGCCCGTGCAGAAGTGGTCAATGTTCTCGCCAATGGCCCTCCTGACTCTGATAAGCTTCGGAGAATGAAAATAGTAAGCATACCCTTTTCATCATGTCGATTTCTTCCGTTTCAGAACAAAAATTGTTTCTCCTCTTGCATTGATGAAGCTGTGCTTGCACTGATACATTACTTTTATTTTGAACAGTTGACAATGATCATTCAGGAAACGCTGCGACTGTACCCCCCAGCTGTATTCGTCATCAGGGAAGCATTACAGGATTTTGAGTTAAGCAAACTCCTGATTCCAAAGGGCTTCAATGTTCAAGTTCCAATCCCAATACTACACCAGAATCCTGAGATTTGGGGAGCAGACGCAACACGATTCAATCCAGAAAGATTTGCTCAAGGAGTTTCTGGAGCCTGCAAATTAGTGCAGGCTTACATACCCTTCGGATTAGGAGCCAGATCTTGTGCAGGACAGCAGTTTGCCCTTGTAGAGGTGAAGGTGATTTTGTCTCTGATTCTATCAAAGTTCTCATTCTCCCTCTCACCAACATACCAGCACTCGCCTGCATTTAGGTTGGTCATTGAACCTGGATATGGGGTCGGTCTGTCCATGCAAATGTTGAGGAAAAACTCATAGAAGGTCGGGTTTAGAAGGAGCTAAACCTGCTGCTTCGGGTTGCCATTTTCATGCTTGTATTTTGATAGTGTTGTTTAATAATAAATGGAAGCCCTATCTCAACAGATTGATGTATTACTATTGCCGAGGACGCTGAAATGGTGGTTGTGAAAGCTTGGGATGATACTTAGCACCAGATGCTGAATTTTCAGCCGTGAAACGCATGTACACATGTTACCGAAAAACTGTAAAAGAGTTAGTAGGTATGAATTTTTTATTATTATTATTTTTTAATCACAATTACCATAAAGAAAATATGAAAATATACAGTTATTAAAATGTTGATAAAATTAAAAAGTGATAAAAAGTTAATAAGTCACTCTCCATAAAGAAAACACAATTATCACTAAATATATATATATATAATGTTACTTAAAATTAAAAAAAAAAAAAAAGATTTTGGCTGTAAAGTCAGTCGCTTAAATGCGATTGACCGTAAGAATCTTCGAAAAGCTTGGTACCCCTTCATTTTCCCTATTGTCTTTTTTCCTTTGGTGTTTCTAAGAAGTGTCAGGTTGCCAGACGAGCAGTCCATCATGTTTGGATGGATGGAAATGCAAAGAAACCAAAGGAAATCTAAAGAAATGAGAAGGAAGTTGTGCGTTTGGTTAGGATGGAAATGAGATGAAATAGAAGGATATTAGTGGAATTATTTCTACTCTAATGTCCTTTTGTTTTTTTGGGTATCTCCAAGTTTTGAGCGAAATCAAATAAAATGGACGGAAAGCACATAACATTACAAAAATAAAGAATGGAAAAGAAGAGAATTTAAGAAGGGTAATTTAGTTCAATAATTGTTATATTTTGGAGCATTTCCATTCATTCCGTCTATTTTCAATCTTTACATCTGAATACGAATAAAAGTTATTTTTCTTTTATTTTTATTTTTATTTTTTCATTTATACATTTGTTTTTTGGGTTTCTACTCTTATCAAAAGTTGCCAAAATAATGTTCACCTTTTTTTTTTTTTTTTTCTCTGAAGTTGATGCATCTGTATTAAAGGGGGAAAAAATAATAAATAAGAAGATATTCTCTGTGTGTGCGAATGTCTGGTGGCGGCTAAAGTTAAATAATAAATTTAACATTCCTCTCATTGTATCAAGGTAACTATCAAGCAAGTAATAAAATTATTATTGCACGGACCATTTTTGAAAACTTCTAAAATTGAGACTCTCAATTTTCTTGAAGATGTCACTTACAATATATTTGGCATAAGGGGAAGAATTAAGAAGGAAAAAATATGAAGGGATTGAATTTTAGAGGATTTGATTCCTTCTAAAGTGTTTAGACAATGAAAGGGAGAAAAATAAGAGGAATGTTTATAATTAATAAGGACAAAATAAGATAAATAATAAATTTATTAATTTACCCACAAAATATAATAATACAAGCAAAAGTATGAGATAATCTAGTAATTTTGAAAACTTTCCCCTAATTTTTTCTTTCTCATTCTCTCCAATATTGGAAAGAATAAATTTGGATGGAGCCCAAAGATTTTAGTTCCTCTTGGTTTCTTGCCTCTCATACGGTCCCTTCTAAACCAAATAAGAGAAAGGAAACTATTACCCCTTTTTCCTCCCCTCTCCATTCCTTCACCCTATATTCCCTCTTCCCAAAGACAGGGTTAATGTCCTTGCAATAAGCATTGGCCTAATTTCCATTGCTAACTAGACCGTTACATAAAACGTAAGCTGGCATAAATTAGTACTAGGCGATTCATTCATATATCTAATTAATTAAATCTACTAAAATTAAAGAAATAGTTAAAAAGTCTGGGGAAAAAATCACAAAATAGAAAAAAAGCAGAAAATATGTATATGTATATGTATATATATATAATGTATGTATATATACGAAAAGGCAGAAAACTGAAAAAATAGAAAATAAAAAAGGGGAAAGTTGTTTTAAGCTGTTGCTAGCATCGGGAGGATTTATTCCACTATCGTGATATGACTTTAAGGTGCTGATGATGCAGTAAAGATTCCAATCGATAAAATTCTTTTAGCTATCTCCATTCCTAAATCCTCAGATTATGAGATTCAGTCTCTCTCCAATTCGAGTTTAATTAATGCAGAACAATAAAGGTCCAATCCTCGAGCCAGATTGTCTTTCACTCCTCTGCTGGGATAACTGTTAAGACGATAATCTAACGTATGAATACTTTGAGTAGATAACAAAAACTTTGCCCGATAACTGTCGTTTTCATTTCATTCCCCATTTACTTCGTTCCATTGATGTATTTCCAGCTAAATTCCAAGCCCACGCGTCAGGGAAATATTATGCAAAGAAATATAAAAACTCATACCTTATTTACAAGCTTTAAAACAAACACATCTTAAAATTCGCCGCTTAATTCAGTTTTCAGTCTAGCAAGCGAAATTGATGCACAATGCATATCGAATCTCTACGAAAACTTAAGGCACTGAACCGCAGATACACATAACGGGCACTTCAAGTACCACAAAAATCTTGCACACAAAAAGATCTCAACAGGCATCGATAATATAGAGAGTCGGAAAAAATTTCAATTTTTATGATATTGGATTAAATAAAAAATTTTATCTTATATTTAGTTTGATAAATTTACTTAATAACTAAATAAAAATTAGATTGATTAATAGAATAAAATATCTAAATTTTATCCTAACTACACTATAGTATAAAAATAAAATTCACTAAATAAAAATAAAAAATATTTTAAATTTTCAAAAATCTCTATATNAGCTTTAAAACAAACACATCTTAAAATTCGCCGCTTAATTCAGTTTTCAGTCTAGCAAGCGAAATTGATGCACAATGCATATCGAATCTCTACGAAAACTTAAGGCACTGAACCGCAGATACACATAACGGGCACTTCAAGTACCACAAAAATCTTGCACACAAAAAGATCTCAACAGGCATCGATAATATAGAGAGTCGGAAAAAATTTCAATTTTTATGATATTGGATTAAATAAAAAATTTTATCTTATATTTAGTTTGATAAATTTACTTAATAACTAAATAAAAATTAGATTGATTAATAGAATAAAATATCTAAATTTTATCCTAACTACACTATAGTATAAAAATAAAATTCACTAAATAAAAATAAAAAATATTTTACATTTTCAAAAATATCTTTTTATATTATAATATTGAGTTGATTAATATTATAAAAAATTACTTATTTTATAATGTAAATAATTAATTTTTAATATAAATTTTATATCTAATATTGTTCTTTTTATCCGGTCCTTACAACTAAACGTCTGAATATACATGACATCTCAATCTTCATTCATAGCTCACAGCCGTTTAATTTCAAATATTGATTGAACTAAGAGCTTACTCACTCAAGGCAAATAGAGTTTGCAGTTTCTTCGGAGAAATGAAGACCACGTAAACATGGTAGGAAACATTTATTAATTGATGTTCATAACAGTTAAAACTAAGAATCCAAAATCTCACGGGTATAATTTATTTGAAAATCCATCATGAGCCTCAGATATAATCTGTATCCCTCACTATGTACAATGTACACATTTAAGATTACAGACCTTTAGAGTGGTGCTCATGAAAAGAAAGAACGGTTCCTGTTACGTTCCAGTCGAGCTTCCCTCTGTCATGGGAAAAATAATACAGATTAGAAAGATCAGGTGGCAGACGTTGGACTGATTGTCGAAACAGAAGCAAACAGATTGTGAACACAGATTTCTTGTTGACAAATAGCAATTTCACAGCTGCAAGGTGCTAAATTTCCTGCAAATTTTATTCAAAAGCTGATGTGTATGGCATTTTAATTAGCCCAGGGAATATGAAAAACAGATCACCCTCTTAGTTTTCTAGAATAGTTTCAGCATTTTATCGACAGAAGTACCATTTGCAATAACGTTGTTTCTTCTCCTATAAAACCACAGGACAAAGACAAGTTAATTTGTTGTGCTCACTGATCTACACGCACCATCCTATAGAAAAACTTCTAAAAATCACCCAATATCTTTAGTGCTACAGCAAAAGATGAGAGAAGAGCAGACATTTTAATTTAGCAAAAGTACTAAAACCATCTTAAGTATGGGAAATACAGCTTAAATCATTTAAAAGATCAAGTACCTCCTTCTTCTTGCATTCTTTATAGTTATCAAAATGTTCTTGACATTTACTCTTTTCTGAACCAAACTCTTCGAGGCCTGAAAATTCCAGGTTTCAGATGAATTATTCACGGTCAAGGAGCAAAAAGGATATAGATGGATAAAATGATCAGAAACATATAAAGCTGTAACAAAATGATGCAGAGCAGAGGCATGATCAATCATCCATAAATTTTATGCAAAATGAGAGAAACATCCATAAACTTTTTATCTTCATCCTGATCTTTGCACAATATGGCTACAAGTAGGTTGCTTGGTATTCCGATAAAAGGCTGCTCACCTTCATACAGCTTGCCTTTGCTATCCCTCCTATGTAACGTTGGGCTGACTAGGTAGTATTCCTACCATACCATAATGCCTATTATCTACTGCTAGAAGCTTCACTGTTTGGAGAATATTAAAGATCATCAACCTCAGCAGATTATTTAAGAAGAAAGTGGCAACGATTTGCATTTATAGGATCCATTCACTCATTAGATATTCCAAGAGCTGAGAAGCAACAAGTCCATAACAACATTACCCAAGCCATAATTCTCTTAGGCTGGGTTGGATATATGGATGCTACTTGTCATAGCATTCCCTCATAAATCATAACCTCTCTAATATCTAATATGTTGCGTCGTCCACATTCCCGTTAATACGAGCAGTCTCCAAAGTGTTGGAGCTTTGTAAACATAGCCAAACCATCTCAATCATGCTTCCTTCATTTTCTCATTTATAAGGCTACTCCTACTCTCTTTAATACATTCATTTCTTATCTTATCCATCCCCTTATGTACACATCTATCTCAATATTTTCATCTCTACTACTCTCATCTTCCATTCATCCACAAAATTAACTGTTGTGTGTTCAGACCCTATAATTAATGGTCTTATGGCTGTTGGGTAAAAATATATTTACGTTCTAAGGGAACTTTATAGTCCATGATACTTGATACACCCCTGCATTTCAACCACCACTCTACTTCAATTCTATGGGCCAAATTTTCATCTATATGTCCACCCTTTCACAATATTGATCCGAGATACTTAATACCCTCACTTGTAGATATCTCTTAGTCTCCTACTTCTAAAGAAGACTCATACTCATCTTGTAGTTGAACAAAGCAATAAGTCCATATACTTTTATGGATATTTTGGAAATAAAAACAAATTATTTTTCTAGTCATTTTGTTTGAGAAAGATTGATGTCATGAGTCTTTCCATAACATTTTGTTAAATCTGGTAAATCAGTTAAATTTGACCCAATCTTTTATCTTTCAGAAGTTAAGGTGAAAGGCTATATATACACACACGCACGCGCACACACACACATATACAAATACATATATATATATACACATGTATGTATGTATGTCCAAAAGTATCCACCATATATTTATTTATTTATTTTTACTGGTAAATAAGAATTATATTAAGTGTGAGAAAGCATATATAAAGGGACATGTGAAAAGAAAGATATGGAGGAAGTTCTTATAGAGAAATATGCAAAAGCCCTAGAGTTTAGAAAAAGTTATGACCAAGCTTAGAAACTAGCTTAACTAAAACTGAAAATGGTCAATTAGGTTTAACAGAGGAAAGGATTCTTCTAATTAGGATAGAGGGTTGTGTGCTCCTCTTGCCAGGATCCAGAGTTCTGGCTCTCCAAATATAGTACATTGCACCTGCTAGGGCTGCCTGCAACTAATAGAGCTGGATATCTTGAGGAAGACATCACAGTTACACATGAGGTGGCTCCTTCCCAAGAGAAATAGGATGACTGACAGAAGAGTCGAGGACAAACTTCCATCCAAACTTGGGATGAAAAGGGGCAACCAACGAACAGGAGATCATGATCTTCATTGCCAGATCACAGAATTAACAAGTTGGGTTAAGAGCAAGACCCCAAAATATTAACTTATCCTAAGTTTAAAGCATAGAATTCCAAGTCAACCACAAAACAAAAGCATAACAAGGCAAAGTTTGCTGCCCCCAAATGACCATATCCCATTCAACCTTCTGGAGAGGAACTCCCAACTTCTCCCATGCATCTTGATGGGAAAATCACCAGAGAAATGGATCCAAATCAACTTATCAGGTGCACGAGGGTTAGCTATTGTGCCAGATAGTGCCTTGAAGAAACAACTACTCAATGTCCTCTTGATTGAGCATAATTGAGCAATTTCCAGAACACCAGAGGTCACTGTATCCCTGGGTCCAATGAATTAAATGGGGGTGCTGTCTGGAGTCAATTGAAAGACAAAAATAAAATGCTATTCCCACCACCATAGATCACAAAAATCCTGCAAAACCTGTTGGCAAAGTTCTAGCATCTTTCACCATTTCCAGTAACATTCTACAGGGGCTTCTGAAACCTAGAATCTATTTCCTTCAAGGACAAAAGTGTGATTCCAACCAGCCTGAATTCCCCTAGAACCACCCCTTCTATAAGTGCCACATATGGCTGCATTGTTCCACATATCCAATTAAGGAATGCCTAGATCACCTTCTGATTTTGGTGCTCATACTAATTTTCATCTAACCTTGGCTTTTATGGAAATATTTGGGCGCTCACACCAAAGAAACTTCCAAATTAATCTTTCAGTTTGTCTACCAACTTCATTGGGTTACATTAACAAGGAAACCCAATATATTTGCATGAAGAAAAGAACAGATTTGATGTGTTTATGTTATCCAGCATGGGAGAGAAATTTTGACACAATAATTTATGCTCTAAAAGCCATGATATGAGGTTCTCATAACCTTCTCTCTACAATCTGGTAGGGATAAGAGGCACTCACAATTAGCTGATTGGAAGAGAACCTTCCTAGAAACCAAAAATAAAAAGAATCTCTTATTCAACAGCTTGTGTGAAGTTTTGAGGTTACAACTTAACAGAGGCAAATTAAAAGTCCTGTTCAGTGGGCAGGTTTAACAAATGATGAGTCCTCTTTGGAACCTCTAGACAAATTTCACAAGTCCTTTCCAGCTTGAAAACACACTCGATTTCCAAGGGGAGGGTAACATTATCAACTCCTTTGTTGGTTATGCATTTGGCAGAAAGAAATAGAACGCCAATGAGTCAACTAGAGGATAAGGATGCTCATAATTGTGGAAATTTCTTTCAATTGTGGTAAAAAGAGATTTCTATAATTGATTATTCATCTTTGCAAACTCTATCATCTATTTCAGAATGTAATATCTCTATGATTGAATAAACAAACCTATGTGTAAGGAACATAACTTGCAGAAAGTCATATGACTTTCTCTTTATTGCTTTATGAAAACAGGGAATTCTCTCTCTTCAATCCTCAAGTACTTTAAAGATAGGTTCTTGGGAAAAGGGCCAAAATACCAACAAGAATAAGGCCAAAGTTTCACATGATTTTGAGGTCAATTGCTCTTTGACTAGATCCTTCTACGAACTTATAATACTTAATAGAACCCTAATCACTCTAGAACAATTGTGAAATAGAAAACTACAACAATTAGAATAGGTACATCAAGCTTACAATCTTCTAGGCACTCCCTTTCACTCAACAACTTTCAACCAAATGACTAACTCACTCTCTTTTCTTCCCTCCTTAGTATTTGTGTCCTACCAGTAATGTTTACATTTACTGTTCTATCCTTACAAGTATAACACGTGTAGCAATATTCCACACATTATTCACATACTATTCTCTAGGATTGTTACAATTCCTTCCCCCCATGACAATGCCCTTGTCCCTAAGGACAGCCACAAAAACTTGCTGAAAGGGGTCTTCAACCATAATCACAGTGGTACGCGTCAACTTCTATCCATTCCACTTTGTGAAAATCCAAATCGTCCTTTAATATCATGACCCACAAAGATTTGTTGACACATTTGTGAACTGGAAAATAAGGTTGATCACACAAGCATAATCCTTTGCTTCTTTTGTCCCCATACTCTTGGTATGTCATTTGTTTAGGTCCTTCATTAAAATTTCCAACCTGATTTGAGCTACAGGTACTTACCACAGGATTCTTTGACTGAGCCACCCATGACCTGAAGAAGCTCCACGAGTGTTCACATTGGGCAAATACAACCCAGCATGTGTATTCATTCGTGGTCTCCACATCAAAGAAGATTGTTTCTGCACACAATGTACAATATTAGCCGGATAAACAAAATGGTCAAGACTAGATAAATATGGACAAGCATGAATTCTCAGTAGCCCCTTATCAATACTTTCTGACTTCATTGTTTCTTCCATTCCATCAGGTTGCACTACCATTATTCCGTAAGCGAATTCTTGTTCCATGCTCATAGCCAAATCCATAGCCTCCGACAATTAATCGGCCTTAATGTATGAACCTGAACACATATCTCATCCTTCAGTCCTGCAAAGAAATACCCAAGTAATTGTAACTCCATCATCTATGGTGCTTGTGAATCTATGGCTTCAAAATCCTCAATATAACTCACCACCGATGAGTGTTGATGGAGAGTTGACAATCTAAATGGATCATTCAGTAATTGATCAGCATACCTAACCATCAACTCTGATTTCATGCTTTTCCAATCCAAATTAGGCAATTTACTCTTCAAAATTTTAAGCCAATATATTCTGTGCCCCTTCATACAGGCTGGTGCCATCACAACCTTATCTTCATAAGAAATTTGGTGAATTTCATACAATTGGTCTACAGTAGTGATGCAATAAGAGGGATCACGTCCTTCAAAGTCTGGTAAAGAGATGTTCAAATTAGTAAGTTTATGTCCCTCATCATTTACCCTAAACTCCACTTGACTCAAAGAAAGTGGATTGCCTTCTTTAAACTGATTCCCTACACCATTTGACGCATCATAGATCTTGATCCCCACTCCCGTCGAAGTTGACACTTTCTATCCCGCACAAAGCATCGTTTGTTGATCGCTCCATAAATCATGAAGCATTGTTTCAAGATTTGCCATCCTTGTCTCTATCGCATTTAAGCCAGAAGTCAAATTCTTCTCAACGTTGAAATTTAATGTTGAAACTTCCTTTCGGTTATTCACCACACTCCTTTACCTTATTCTCGAGCGTTTCAACTCGTGACTCTAGCTTAGTCATGCTCAATGTGTCTTTTCCACCAAAATCTCGCAAATACAAGAAAAATCAAGAATCACACCAGCTAGAACAGATCACGAAGTGAGAAAAAACCACAGATAATGCCAATTGTAACAACCATGGTTCAATCTTTTATTGTTTAAATGAAATTCAATGAAAATGTAAAAATAAGAGTAGAAGAGTATTTGATAGAACCCTAATTACTCTAGAACAATTGTGAAGTAGAATACTTCAACTACTAGAGTAGGTGCATTAAGCTTACAATCTTCTAAACACTCCCTTTCACTCTAACAAAATGACTAACTCTCCGTTCTTCCCTCTTAAGTATTTATGCCCAACTAGTAATGTTTACATTTAATATTCTACCCTTACAAGTATAACATGCGTATCAATACTCCACATATTGTTCACATACTATTCTCTAAGATTGTTACAATCTGCCCTGCTTGGCCTAACACTGTAATAGTATTAGTCCAAGTAGGACCAGAAAGCCAAACCTTTTTTTTTTTTTTTTTAACTTATTAATATGAGAAAGCCTAAACTAAGCTAGAAATCATGCATTTCTAGTTGAAATTGCATGAAAATTTCGGGTGGCAGCTGGCCTTTATCAAGTTAGTAATTATTGACTTGTCTATAGGCATGTGTTATTCAGTTATAGAATGTTCAAGAGTAGTGGAATAAGTTTAGGCATGTAAGTTCCATTTTTTTGTCTTTGAGCTGCAGAACAAGACAGTAATGTTGGGATTTTGACAGAACGTCTGAGTTTCTTCTGGTGAGGTCATATCCAAATCAGAGCGTTTCTTCATTATTTTTATCATACAAGTACACGCAAAAATAAAAGCACACATGCTAATAGAATTTTCCAACCCGTTCATGCACATTCTTCCTTGTGTTGCAGTCACTTAGATAGAAGGTGAAATTTAGCACGTGTAAACAAGTGTATTAGGATGCCTTTGACTAAATGGCTGACTTTTGTTTGGAATAGGAGGACTGCAGAAAACAGTTGAAGGAAAAGACTGTACAACAAATGAGGAAAATATTTCCTTCACAAGAATTCAGCACTCTTTTCTTAAGATTTTCCCCCTAAATTCACAAAGCATCCATCAACATCAAGGCCACCAACACCGGCAGTCAACATTAAAACCACCGGTTCCGATCTCTACAATCATATTCAAAGGTGATACGCATTGAAGTGTACTATTCAAAAACCAAAGGAAACTATCTGAACGAAACATGCAGACACCATCCAGAGGCATCCCCCATACGGTTTATCCAGTCAATAATGCTACACCTTCATCAATTAAAAACATTACAAGCATCATATAAGGACATCGCAATCATTTGGAATCGGCGACTAAGGGAAGCTAGGGTTCAAAATCTCCCATTTCTATGCATCAATCAAACTCATCATCTTTCAATGATGTCTACTACTAAGACTAAATTTCCAGTCGGCAGCAAACACGGAGACTTGAATAGGGAAACCGAAATGACCGGAAGAATTAGAAGGAGAAAGAATGCGTACATTTGAGAGAGGCGGTGTACTGAAGGTAGCATGGAGAATCGGCGAATCTAGCAGCGCTTGGATATGGCGGTGTTCGTGTGGATGTGTTTGAACTCGAAGCCATTTGATTCTCTCTCTCTCTCTCTCTCTCTCTCTCTCTCCCCAGAATCAATGCTCCGAATTTCCAAAGTTCTAATTTCGAGAATTCAATTTACGCATGATATTTTATTGTCTTAACAAGACAAACTCCCCTAGCACCTGCCAAGTTTCAACCGCTTTCTTCTAATCAGGATTTCAAGAGAGTCACGCATCCATCTACTTAAAACACTCTGTTTCGCAAATTTAGAGAAGGGGTAAAATGGGTTGGAGCGAATAGATATAAAAGAAATGAAAAAAAAAAAAAAAAAAAGGGAAACGGAAAAAAAAGGAAATTTTATTTTTATTTTGTATTTTAATATTTAAGAACAAAGAAAAAAAAATTTAATATATCATATTATTGGGATTTTTCTATAATATCATCCTTATTTTTTATAGGATCGGTAACGCCCTCTATTTCACCCTTAATGTACATTCATTAAAATCACAACCATTAAATAAATTTTATATTCAATTGTTCAGATTTAAAATAGTATAAATGAATGATAAGATGAAGGGCGTGATCGGTCCTGTTAAAAATAAAAATAGGACCGAGAAATCTCTCCATATTACTCTTATTTTCATTTAGCAAACATACATAAATAGGGGTATTTTTATAATTTCAATCAATTTCCACTACTTTCCTTTCAAAATTGCAGAGAAACATGGTAAGTTTAAAAGTAAAAAACTTTCCACTTTTTTCCCTTTATTTTCTTAAATTTTTACTTTTATTTTAAGTTACCAAATATAAATTTTCTACTATTTTCCATTAGTTTCGTTTGATTTCTATTGATCCAAACACAGTAATAATATTAGGATATAGATGTTCAATGTTATGGTTGTAAGACTCTAAAAAAAGAAAAACAAAAAATGCTCCTATAAAGTGCAAAACTAATTACTAGCATAAGGAAGACACATAC
This sequence comes from Lumnitzera littorea, assembly GCA_024138015.1. Taxonomy (NCBI): domain Eukaryota; kingdom Viridiplantae; phylum Streptophyta; class Magnoliopsida; order Myrtales; family Combretaceae; genus Lumnitzera; species Lumnitzera littorea. Next base: position 10,539,350 of record JAMXBB010000001.1, on the reverse strand, counting down.
ATTATGTATGCGTTTAATAGAATCATGTATCTGTGCCTTTAATAAGAATTTTTCAAAATGAGTATGCACCTTTAATTCTATAAGAAAAATGATAAATATAATGAAACTTTACTTCGAAAATGTATATCAATTGATTTGTCTACATTTAACAGGTTTTATACACAACATGAGCATTGCTAGAAGTATTAAAGTAGATAAAGAGTAGTTGAGAAGTGTTCTCATTATTGTTTTGGTATGAAGTTTTTGGTCCACCAATCATCACTCAATTTATAAAAGAAATTAAAGGTATTTATGAGCCTTTCTCGATGCCCATTTAGAAATGAGCAAAAGGTACAAATAATCACATTAACAAAAAATTCGTTCACTCTCAAAACTCTCTCAACATTCAAGTGCAACCTCTTACTCCAACTTAAATCATTTAATTCTCTTTAGAGATCTTCATAGAATCAAAAGGTATGCGCTTTTTACTACTTAATCACTCCAACTCTTCATACATTTTCATAGATCTGAAAGTATTAAAATACCTTAGAATTAGAAGCATGACACATTTTTATTTAGCTTATTGTCCAAATAAAAGATGTTTGAGTGTTTGCTTACAGTATGATACATTGATTTACATATTTCTCAAGTTAGATGATGAATGCATTAGTTTTTAATGGATTAAGTTGTTAGCCTATGTGTAATACCCCTTAAATACTAAGTAACAAAAATTTAATCATCGAGACATCTTTTAGTATAGCGGCTTAAAGTACATAAAAGCTTGAAAGTTAAGCATGCTCAAGTTAATGGGTAGAGCCCCTACCTGATAGTAATCTTAAACCTGTATAACAAAACTGATGAGGATGTCCGTTTTATAAAAGGGGTGGATTTTAATACCTCTTAAGTACCAAGTGATGAATCTAATCATTGAAATGCCTTTTGGTGTAACGGTTGAAAATATGTAAAAACTCAAAAGTTAAATGTACATAGTATGGGTAATCTCCTAAAAAGCTGATGTACTAAGAGATAAAACCATGTAACATTTAACACCAAAATGGATAATCTCTAGATGGAAGGAGTTTTGGTTGAGTAGTTACACTATGTGTAGTAGAAAGTGCATTATAGTGTTTGTTAGAATGACTCTTAGCAGTTTGTCTTGTTATGAAAATGAGCAATGCAATGTGCTTGAAAAGTGAGATGCAATAATTTAGTGAAGTTGCTTTGCTTAACTAGTTTGCTATGTGTTGTTTGTAGAGGTTGAAAATAGTAGGTTTTATGAAATTTATTATTTATGCCCATGGAAATATTGTGAGAGGTGATTTTGGTTCAAAGTATGAGAGGGACCTAATTAAGAAGTTGAAAATGAGAATGAAATGTCAACGATGTTGAACATGTGCAAAGGATTTGTGGGAGCATTGGAGTCAATCCTAGTGTAGTTAAGGTTGAGACACTATACAATCATATTAATAGTTATGAGGGGGTTGTTCCCTACTCTTTATTGGTAATGAAGGCGATGATAATATTGAGAGTTTAAAATGGATGAAACTTTAGGCAAAACTTACATACAACATTCGTGTGAGAACTTGCAAAGAACAAAGGTATCCTTGGTAGTATGCATTCTGGGCAAATACTTTTGGTCGTACAACACCTAAGTGTAACCTATGATGATGACCTACCCATGTATGAGGATTTTGATCCATTGCTTATGTTTAAGCCCATATATGATGATGAAAATGTAATTGATGAAACAATTGGTTTACTTTTAGAAGGAGTGACAATGCACCTTAAAATTAAACACAAGGGCATAGGCATAATTGATGAAGGGAATTTTAAGATGGATAAGGATGAGGATGGAGTTTCAAATGAAAAACATTAGAAATGATATGCCTGTAACATATCCTCAAAGCTCAAGTTTAATGCAATGGATGCATGCTCAAGAACATTTCCTAGAAGTTCACATGGTTGACTTAGTAGTTAGGTAACCCATTTCCTTTTTCCACAGCTAGTGGGGATGATGGTTACATAACCTTCAGGGAAGCTTAGAATGCTAATTGCAGTAACTTGTGCACCATTGAAGAGTTCGATAAAGGAATGAGATTCAACACCAAAGCAGATCTTATAAGAGATGTTAAGATGTATCACATCAAGAATCACTACAACTTTAGTATTAAGGAATCTAAGAAGAGCCTATGGTCTTTTTTTTTTTATTCTAAAAAGGCCAACTTATGTAAGTGGAGACTCTAAGCCTGTAAAAAGAAGTTGGAGGGATTATTTGTCATAACCACATTAAAGGGACCCTACATATGCATGGATCTAATGATAAATTATGACAATCTACAATTGGACCGTAATACAATGGTTAGTTGCTTTTTGAATTTAATCTAATATGATCCTAAATACAAAGGTTTCCTAACTAGGTAATGTTGTTAAAGAATTATGAGGCTATAGGTTTCCAATAGAAAGGTGAGGTCAGGTAAGATAAAGGTTATTGAGGCTACGTACGGTAATTAGGAGAAATCTTATAACGATCTTTTGAAGCTCCTTAATGCAATCCAAATGGGCAACCCTGTAATAAAAGATGAGTGGGATTGGTATAGATCAAGAGTAGTAATGTGATCAAATTTGAAGTGGGTTTTCTAAGAATTTGGCCATGTATGGAGGCATTCAAATTGTGTAGGCTCATGGTTAATATTGATGGCATACTTCTGTATGGAAAGTATACCCATAAATTGCTTAGTATCAGTAACATGGATGGAGCCAATCATAAAGTCTCATAAGCATTTGCTCTTGTTAATGAGGAGATGACTAAGATATGGGGATGATTTATAAGGAAACTAAAGCAACATGTAGTCAAAGAGTGTAAATGTTGAGAAACCCTTTTATCTAATTTTAGATAGGTACTCTAATATCCAAACTACACTTGATAGAGTAGCCAAATGATGGTAGTTTCCTTTTTTAGTATAGCAGTAGTTCACATGATACCTTACTATCAACTTCAATAAAGCCCACAATAACGTGCAATGTAAGAAATTAGTCGCTTATGTCTTGATACAAGCTTAACCCTAGAAGTTCGATAGCTTAATTCTCGAGTAGTAAACACTTATACATGAAGGTTAATATTACTTTGGCTACATGACTTCTAACATTATTAAAAGTTACAATTCTATTACGAAACATGCTTAAGGTTTACCAATGACATCCCTTGTAAAAAAGATATTTTACAATTGTGTTCATTATTAAGATGAAAGGCAAAGGGATGTACTAAAAGCAATAGCTAAGAATAAAGTATTCACAACCGATGCTTCAAATATGATAGAAAAATGAAGCCACTGGGTCAATTCACATTAGGTGGTAAGTTATAGTAAACATAATAGAATCTTTAAGGTAATAACCAATAACCTATATGTAGTAAATGGGATGAAAGGAGGTAGGAGGACTCACACGATTGACTTCAAGAATATCACACGTACCTACAATAAGTGGTAGATACACAAGATCTCTTGTTCATATGCCTTTGCTTACAGTAATTTTCTTGCGGCTCGACATTGTCTCATCTATTGGACAGTGGTACAGGTGAATACATCAAGCATGGTGTTGCAACACTCACTTCTTTCCATCAAAGATAAGCTCATCATGTTACTGGTAAACTATAATTATTCGCCTAATCCATACATTCTATATAAAAAGGGAAAGCCAGGATGACATATAGTAATGGACATTAAGAATTGTCCAAATAGAATCACGTATAGTTTGTGTAAAAGGGCATGAAACGATAGAAGGAGGTATTTAGAGAGAAATAGATAGGGTAATTGAAGCAAAATTTGAGTGCTTACATATTTTTTACTTTTCTTAATTCATTCAACAATGTTTTATTTATACTAAATTCTTTGCATTGTCAGGAAAACCATATATAATTGCTCACCTACCTCTTATAGTTCATTTTGTAAACTAAATGGAGCCCGGTCCTATTGATAGATCAATAATCATTGAATAGGAAACACACTGGTCATTAAGTGTTTAGGATAAACAGGTAAGGCACTTGCTTTATCAAAACAATTATCCAATTAAATTGAGTGTTACTCATCCATGAGCACTATGTATTTTCAAGATCAATCTTAGCTTATGGTGTGACAATGACTAGGTGCTATGATGTAATGAGAACAATAATATCCCATTAGATGTACTAATGAAGCTTTACTTAGATAAGTTTTTGGTGTTGAGCCGTCTATTATTTATCCAATTGGATTGGTACATGATCACTACCCCAATGAGAGGTTGAGATAAGAGATGCATTGACTATGAGCACTTCTCTCATCAGAGTTGCCACTTGCACATGGTTGCATGATGATGCCCTTGACAACATAAACATTAAGGGAGGACAGGTTGGTCTTAACTAGTTGTAGAACACATTCTAATTTCTACTTGCTCTAGCTAACCATGAGTAAGTTAACCAACATATATGAGCCTTTATTCTAAAGCCTATAGAGGATTCGTGTTCGCTGATAAATTATGTTTCCTAGTTTACCTTATGTTTCCACCAATACTAGAACACTTTAGCAGAATAAGGTAATATAACCACGAGTCTGCTTGTCTAGCATGGTTGTCAAACTCATGATTTTACCTAAAATTGCAAGGGGGTCTATAAAATGAGAATGTAAAATTGAACATAGAAATGTAAATCTCTACTACTTGGGTAAAATAAATTTTAAAAACTGTAAATATACTTATAGTAATTATTAAAAGCTTAAAATAAAGAATTGAAGAAATTGAGTTCTTTTTTCGTAAATTCTTAATTTATAATCTAACATTTACGTAAAAAGGATAAACAGAGTTGAAATTAAACTATTTTCTAATATATATTTTTTTAAAAGCAACGAAATAAATATAACCAAACCTTTCAACTCATTTAAGTTATTATTAATATAAATTGAAATATATAGTTTTCCTTATAAACTTTACTATTGGAGTTAAAATCTAAATGAAAGCTATAAACATCAAATAGGGGACTAAGAAAGAGAAAAACAAGAAAAGAATTGAAATAAGATGGGGGAAATGATATAATACCCTACTAGTCGATGACTTATAGTATTATAGTTGTATTTTTTTTTTTTAGTTTTTAGCCCATTTAACTTATATATGTAGAATCAACAAACTCAATTAAAAATATAAATTTCTATGAGTTTAATATATAAGCTTAGTTAAAAACGTAAGTCTTTACATGAGAATAATTTTATACATGAGTTAACTTGAAAAGTCTCTTAAAATTATAAACTCATGAAATTGCATAGGTAGAATTATGATTTTAGCTCTTACGGTTGTATTAATAATTATGCATCCTACCAAAGCCCATGACTCATGATACCGAAGGGGTTAACTGTCATGCCCTGAAGCGGCAGAGTCGTAATAGCCCCACCGTGTAAATCATCCTAAGATAGAAGTTGGCCTCACAACCGCTATCTTAGACCTGATCTACACAAGGCGTCTATGATTAACCCGCTTTGAAGTAAGCAGTTTGTAATTTAAATAATTCATTTACCTAAGAAAATGAGAAAAGTTATATATAATCACTATATTTCAGTTATTACATTAATCAGAAATGAAAAGTAAAATATGTGTTGATTCTTCAATGTTTTTCCTCACTCCCCAGGATCCAGCAGTTGCTAGCTTCAGAGTAGTTGTTGTCGCTTCTTAGCCAGTACCTGCACGACGTCTATAGGGATGTGAGCAACCACAGCTCAATAAGTTAGGACGGAGGACTTAAAACTATACCATACATACAACAAGGTTTTCAATCACTTATTAGGTGCAATACATGTGCAAGCAAATGCCATCGCACGATGTTGTCCGGCCTGTCGTGAGATTAGAGAAATTGCGCCCGCTCTAATCCGGGTTAAGGAGTTGCCGTTAATGCAACAGCTCACGACCAAACCCAAGCTTATGTAATGGAGACCTTGCTCCTCCCGCGACTACCTTCGAACCACTGCCTTCACCCTCGCCGTGACCTCCTCTCCTGTCACTTAGTTCGACTGAGGATGAAGAAAGGACCATTTTGTAATCCTGCGCTATCCCTTCCGAAGGGGTCGGTATTTGGCCGGAGAGTCCTAAGTTTCCCTAACGGGTTGCCATGCATGTCCGATTATGATTACGGGTCGGATATTTAATTAAGTTTAATTTAGGGTGATCAATCATTACATACAATTTATACAATATTTGCCAGAGCAACAAACAGAATCATAGCATCACCCATAATCAAGTACATGCACACATTTAAGCTATCTAACAAGCACAACCAAGCATAATCTTAGCCTCCAAAATACAGCATCGTATTAATCCCAACTTACCTCGACTCCTCGCTCGCTCACTCGAGGTCCGATTTGCTCAGGCCATCGCCGATTATCCCTATAACACGAACGTGGTTTCAGTTTTTCATATAAATATTATAAGTTCGTTTTATCCTACAACGCTTATTGTTAGGTTTTGTTTAAGGTTTAATATGCCTAATTATCTAGGTATTAAGCCTTTTATAATTATTCTAGGTTTGGGGTTAGGTTCAGGTTCGGTTTTCGCATCGATTTCCAAATTAGGTTTTAGTTCGATTTCTAAGTAATGTTTTAGATTCCAACCCTAGAAATCCGTTTCAACCCATAATGTGAAATTAATCACATTACTTCCCGATCTCCTAATTACCATCATTACCTCTAATTAGTATTTTAGTCCATCTGGTACACTTAAATCCTTATTTGTGTACCGAATTTACTCATAATGTGAGAAATTTTTACATTTTTCATATAATTACATAAATTCAAGTTTCCCATCAAATTTATTGTACGTTTTTATTATTATCACAATATCAATTTTTATTATAATATTTCCTATTTATTATATTTTCAATAATTACCTATTATGTATTATTACCTTTTATGTATATATTACATTTCTAATATTTCTATCACTCTAATTATCATCTCTAAACATCAATTATCATTTCAAAATGTCTAAATTCATCCTAAATCAGATTTTACTCCAATTTATCCTAATTTGCAAAATTATCTTAAAATGTAATATTTTTCCATATTACTTATTTACTACATAATTAACCTAATAATTACATATAACACTCTAATTGCTACAAGTATCATACTCCATCAGATTTTAACATCCTAAAACATCTAATTATTCACTAAGTCAGTAATTAATATCCTAATTACCTAATTAACTCCAAATTACCCATTTTATGCCTCATTTTAAGGCCTAAAAATTATCTAAAAATTTCGAAAATTAATTTTTGAAAACGGGCTTCATAGCACTGTTCTATATCATCTAAGTAATCTACACAAAAAATTTGGGCTTGAAACTACACTCCTAAGGTCATTTATTTCTAAACCGAAATGTGCTCGGTTTTGCATGATTTCTTAAAGACCATATATTACGGGGCATGTTTTCATCAAAATAATATTTTTCTTACAAACTACATACAAAAATATCCCAGAATAACAAAATTCATAATTTTATAATAATATTTACTATTTTTACAAAATTACACAAAAATCGGGCTGGAAATCAGACTCACCGATTTAGGTGGCTCCGGCCACCGCGGGCCGCCGTGGCCTTGTCGGCCGGCCTGGGCGCTGCCACCACCGTGTGGTGGTGGTGGCCGTCCACTTCCAGCTGCTCATCTGGTAGGGGTTCCCTTTGAAAGCTCTAATTGCACAGTTTTTTCCAATTTTTTTCTAAACTGAATATTTCTCTCAATTTTCGTCTCTCTCTAATTTTCTCTGATTTGTAACTGTCTAAATGAGCTTCTGAATTTTTCTTGCTATTTATAGGGCTTTATAGGATTTATTATGCATTAAATGGGACAAGACAATTGCCTCATTTTTCCCAGCTGCCACGACCCAATTCTGGATGATTCATGATTTTTCCTGATTTTTCTTGATTTTTTCTTAATTAATTATGAATTTTCTTTAAGCATTTGGTATTATTTTAGCACATTTCGCGTATTTTAAGTAATTACGCGTATTTATACTTACATGTAAATTCATATATAGTATAAATAAATATTCTTAAATATTATTTAAGTTATTCTATTATTTTTAGTATACATATAATCTATCTCTAGTAATTTATTAGTTATTAGATTACATTTTTTGCCTTTTTCAGTAATTAGCAATTATTATGCTTCAAATTTGAAAATTTTATAGTCTCTTATTTTATTACTTATTTTCTTAAATTTAAGTTTACGGGATCATTTTTACTAATATTATTCTCAATAGTTTATAATTTGGGTTTGATCAGATCTTTTAACCGATCACCCTAAACCTTGGGTTCTAAGTTCAATCCTACGGTTACTTGGCTTAACTTTGGGGCTTACATTAGCGATTCCCCTTCAAGTATGGGCTTAAGATAGATTTCTCCATGTTCCCTTTAAGAGTAGATATGAAATGCATGTAAACTCTTAAAGGCCTTTAGCAGCCCAATGGAATAAGATGGACTGGGACACTAGGTAGTCATCGACCCATGTTGTCTCCACCTATCAAGAGGCATTTAAGAAGCCAACTCTAAAGTAGGTTTATATCTACATTTTGAATTTCTCATTTGGTATGGACTTTTTTAACATTATATTTTAAGTCAACTAACAGTCATGTCCATAAAGGTCATTATAGATATCCTCCTACACTTTTGCAATTGCGCGAGAGCTATTTGGATGGCTCAGGTACGAGCCCCATAAATTTATGTATAGGATTTTGAGAGCTCGTAGTCTTATATGTTAAATTTCAAGCAAATAATTTAAGGTGTATATGAAAACTAACTGATTAGAGTAATACTTTATGTATGGGTCTTAGGTTTTATACAATAGCACATCATGAGTTCGAAATGTTGAAATGTAATAAAATATTAGGATTTTAGCTAAAAATAAATAATTCTATTAAATTACATTATATTGTAATTTACCTCACATAAGTGCGTAAATTAAATAACGGAAAATAATTAAACTTTAGAGATAAATTATTTAGACTCAAAAATTATAAAGTGACCTAAAATAATATATATATATATATATATATAGTACATGTACCGCGGGTATAATTATTAGATTTTTATATACCTAAAAAATGCTTAAAATACCTTAAATTAAGTATAATTAACTAACTAATTATAAGAAAAATCATAAAAAATTCAAAAAAAAAAAAAACAAAATAGATGGAATCATCTTGATTTAGGTATGGAAATCATTTGGACAACTGTTGGCTAAAAACATAATCCCATTTGACACATAATAGATTAGATTTATGGTATTTAAGGGGGGAGAAGAGAGAAAAATTCCATTTTAGCTTTAGTAACTTAAGATTTATCACCGAAATGCTCTTTGAAACTTTAAGCAAGCTCTAGGAATATGGAAAAAAAATTAAAAAGGGAAGAACAAAGTAGGAAAAATTCTAGAAAAAAAAAATTAGAAGTGGTACTGTGCAAACTAAACCAATTAATGGAACCCAAGTGTAGAGGTAACCTAAGAGCAAACCACTACCACCACTCAATAGTGGTGGCAGCACCTAGAAGTGTCAATAGGGTGGTAGCCAAAAGCCAATTTTCCAGTTTTGAAGATACCTGGATCACATTCAACTATGAGGAATAATTTGGAGTTATGTGGTTTAAGTGGAAGATGAGATATTGGTAAGTGGTGAATGTGGACTTAATGCATTAATAGGTAAGCGTGTGAATTGGAGGAATTTAGTACTATGGTATTACTTGGTATGATAAACCTGATATATGAACATAATTTAACGTGTTTATAATCTGGAATATGATGTTGGATGAGTTATTTTGAGTAAACTTATGAAATAACCTTGTTCAAATAATTCTTCGTACGGTTGATATAGTAAGAGAGTAACTTAAAATCTTGGTATAGATGCTTAACCAGAAGGTTAATTGGTATAAGGAACTTGAATATAACAACGTCAGAGTCTTGGTCAGGACAATGTTCAGTAAAACAAACATGGCTGTGATGACTTTAAAGATATGCTCAGGAGGTTGGTGGATAAAACGACTTAAATTCTAAATATATTGAAGCCTCATTTAAGAAGTTGTTTGGTAAAAGAAGTATGATTGTATTATTTTTAGAGGCTTGACTGGAACGTTAGTTGACTTAAAAGGTTTGGATAAAATCATTTCAGAGACATCTTTAGAAGATTGGTTAGTGCAAAAGAGAAATTGATTTTGTAATTTAGAGGCTAAATTAGAAGGTTAGATAGTAAAAGGAACTTAACTATACCCCATAGTAGATTTGCATGGAAAGTATTTGGTAAGAGAAATATAGTCAGAATGGCTTCATGACTTGATCCAAGGTTTGATTGGTGTGGAATGTTTAGAAGAAATAACTTTAAAGGCTTATTTAGAAAGTTAGGTAAAGTAAGGAGTACAATTAGGATAATTTCAAAGACTTCATTGAAAGGCTTTGAGATCAAAACTTGGTATTAGGCGACCTTTTAGAACCTTGTTCAAAGACTTTAGTAATAAGTTGGAAATCAATATAAAGTTTAAACTACTCACTAAAGATAAGTTCTAGTAACACTTAGATTATTAAAATGAACTCATTTATTTTATATTTACTAATACTAAAGTGATTGCATTATATATTTAGGGAGAATAATGAAAGCGGACAAGATCAACTATCAATACTCATGAGTGTCACATGTCCAAATAAGTGGGATTAATGCTTTACCGCACTTTGAAGTATTATAAAGGATAGTTTTAGTTGTAATTGTAAGTTAGTTGCTTGTATGTATGCAACACGTATACATGAATACTGTTTTGTCATTTGGAGTATTAGATTTCATGTAGCAATCTAACTAAAAATCAGCCTAACTTCTAACCAAACTTACATCATAACCAAATAAGGTAAGCGATTAGGTTTCTTAGGTCAAATACAGACTCTTCGATGAGGATAGTAGAAATGACCCTTTCTCCACCCCTAGTCGAACTTAATGACAAGAGAGGAGGTTGCAGCAAGGTTAGAAATCGTAGTTTGAAGGTAGTCTCAAACAGAGAATGTTGCTCCATTGTATAAGTCCTAGTTTGGTTCCAATTTGTGAAGTGCGTGGTGTCAAATTCTTCAAAACCTAGATTAAAGCCAGCATAATTTCTCTAATCTCACGACAATTGGTTAATGTTGTACGGTGGCATTTTCTTGAACATGTATTATATCTAATTAACTTTTCTTGAAAACCTTAGTTGCTTAGTATTAGTTATATGTTATTGTCGTTATCCCACTTATTGAGCAAGTTATTGCTCATTCCCTTATAATTATTTTACAGGTTTCCTAGTAAATATACGAGTATTACTCTAAGCTATAGAAATTTAAGAACAGGGTCAGGGAGTGAGATTTAAGATCGATTCGTTAGATTCCAATTTTGTTTATCAACTTTGTTGATCTTTAGGAAAACTAATAGGGTCTCTTAGGTGACCTTCTAGTTTTTAGTATTTGTTACCAGTACTATGTTCTGTAAACCTGTGGACAAATCCTTATTATGATGTTTTTCTAAAGTTATTTATAAAACTTGTTTTCCTCTCGAGCTTTTATACTACATAATCTCTTTCAAAAGTTATTTTAGAAAATAGCACTATAGATTGATACCAAACAAGTATTGAATTAGATAACTCAAAGCTGTAGAGTAGTAAAGACTTGGTATAAACTATACCTATGTTAGTAGCTAGCTTTTAGCTTAGATTAGTTTACACACTAGAACCATTACAACTCCTTGGTTTGGGGCATGACATCGAGTGCCACTCATTTGCTTCTATATAGTTAAGTGATGCTTCTATATAGAGAGGACACAAATTAACTTACATAACATATACCTTACCTAGCCATGTAACAGGAATGGTGTACTTGAGTTGTATTGATACAAAGTCCTCTAAGAATCGAACATGAGTGATGGACTGTCAACCACTGGTCCTCTCACCCGCATGTGCCTCCGAGGTCTTTAGTCACTTGCTAGAAGAATTTTCTCTCGTCAACCTATCAATGATGAGAAATTGTACATAGAAGAAGGGTAGCTAAATTCCTTGAAAGCTCCGAAAGGTTACACCCTCTTATGTTCTTTCTCTTGTGCCGATGTTCTCTATGCTGAATTATCAGACCTTCAGTTGTAGAGAGCTTCCTACTGAGTAACAAGACATTAGCTCCTACGTGTCGAATACTTCTCTTCTAGTCTCTTACCAATACTTGTTGCATCCCTTTCTTGTATCGGCAATCCCTGATGCCGCCACATCTTGATTCCACTTAGCTGCTGTACCTAAAGAATCTTTATACGGAACCAATGTTGCGATGCCACCTATCCATTTCATCTGATACTGTACTATTTTTCCCTTTTTGTCATTTGTCCTGTTTACCATTTTTCGTATGCACTAAGAATCCCCTTTTTATGTGTACCTTTTTATAATTTTCTTTATTTGTAATGTTGCCCTAGGAACTTACTATGAATAGTCTCTTCTCCTTATAGCTGGAATCATCATACATTCCTTACAAACATCTTAAATATATTTGGTACTTGCGAAATATTCCTCTCCAAGTCCATTTTCCATACATTGTTATCTAGTCTTATCAAGTAGCTCTAAATTAGTGGCGAGTAGACCTTGGCATTAACTTATGTATTATATAAAGTAAAGTGCTAAGTCGTATTATATTCATGGGTGAGTCATATCGTATTCATGGGTGAGTCATATCATATTCATGGGTAAGTCATATCCTCCAAGCAGCTTCACGTCAACTACTACATTTAGTTGCCGACCTTACCATACTATTTTCTTCGATATTTCAAAGGACCCATTAGTTTTAACCTCCTATGATAAGTCCCATTGATAACTGAGCTTCTAGACACATTATATAATCTTAGTATCAAAGCTTAAAGTTGAGACCAAGAGCTATGTTGTGATACTTCCTACTAGTTTGCTATTAGATATACTCTATTTCCATTTGGAAGAACAAAATAAGTTCACAGTTCACTATTTGTGTGGTATTTTGTGAGTGTGTAATAGTTTCGTGTAAGAAGAGTATTTTTTTGAAGTTTCGATTTGAGAATGTCCAAGGAGAGATTAACGATGCCAAAAGTGATCTTCCTAGTTGTGGTCAAGTTACCCAATAAACACCACAAACTACTGATAAGTAGATATAAGACCTTACTGCTATTATAGCCAATGTAGGTGTCTCAGTACAAAGAGTCATAGAGATTGGGTCGTAAGAGAGAGTTGTTGAATAGGGCCGAGAGGTGAGAGATAAGCTAAGAAGACACATGAATGAATAGCGTGCACCAGAGCCTATTCTTATAAACCAAGCACTACCCTAATGTACCGAAAGAGTGGTGAGAAGGAGGTTAGAGTTAGATGAAGTGAAGGAGTATGAAGAGAGGAATGACAATATGATAAAGTCGACAAAGGTGAGCTTAAAGCTCCTAGGGGCGCTGAACACCTCAAAGTACAGATTTCAAGCTTCAACAGGTCTGGTAGTGCTGATGACTACCTAGACTAAGAGGAGAAGATAAAAAAGATATTTGACTTTTATGATTATGAAGATGCTGTTCGTATTCGAGTAGCTGCATTGGAATTTTCTTGGTATGCAACAATGTGGTGGAAGAAGTTGCAGAATGTTGACCAAAGAACCTGACACGAGATACAAACATGGAATGAAATGAAGAAAGTTTTAAGAGATAGGTTCGTTCCTAAATACTATGAGTAAGACACTTTTTCGATGCCTCCAAAACTCGAGACAAGGTAATAGATCAGTGGACAATTATATTTGGGAGTTTTAGTTGCTCATGATTTGGTGTAATATTGACAAGCCCGAGACGCGAACTATAGCACGGTTCATTTATGGGCTAAGAACTGAGATTGGTCATATTGTGGAGTTACAGAGATTAGGAAGTTTAGACAAGGCTATCAAGCCAACTCGACCATGGTCGTGCGCCGAACAGTTCCAAGGTGGACAGTCGAGGACATGTTTTAAACCAACTTGAAGAAGGTTAAGGTAAAGGTAAAGCTGAGGAGACTGAAGTTTGGAGGGACTAAGGTCAGAGCTTAGGTAGGAAGACTTGAGAAATTAAATGTTTCAAATGTCTCGGATATGGATATGTAGCTAGTCAATGTCCGAACCAACGGGTCATGACTATAAAGGGAGACAAGGCCCAGTTCGAAGTAGAGAGTGGTAGCAAAGGAGATGAAAAGATAAGAGTTGAACAAACACTGGAAGAGCTTTAGGAAGACCTTGATGCCATGACACCAGCCGAAGGCAGTGCCAAGTATTATTTTATTATATGTCGATCTCTCAGCACTTTTGTGGCTAACGAGAATGCGCAAAGGGAGAATTTCTTCCACACGAATTGCCGAATGAATGGTAAGCTATTACCCTAATCATAGATGGAGGAAGCTGTACTAATGTTATAACGTAAGGAGTAGTTAAGGCCATAAAGTTATCGACCCTTCCACACCTTAAGCTCTATAAGATTCACTGGTTGAATGAGAAGGGAGGCTCACTTGTTGCTGAGCAAGTTAGAGTATCGATTACCATTAGTGAAAGGTACAAGGACTAGATGTTGTGTAATGTCCTTCCTATGTGTACTTTTCATATCTTACTCGGCTGACCCTGGCTGTTTGACTTGAGGGTATTATACGATGGGTATAGGAACACCTATATGTTTCAGAAGGATGGGAAGAAGATTATACTAACCCCCATGAGTCCTAAAGAAGTGCAGGAGCCATAGGAGAAGGTTGTTAAATCACTGCAACGGAAGTCCTTAATAATTTCCCGAGCCCAATTTGATCAAAAAGTCAAGGCCGAGGAGTGTGTGCTCCTTTTAGTTAAGAGACTCTTAGAGATGAGAGAAATTGAGAGCTTACTTGCCAAGGTGCAAAAGCTACTATAAGAGTATGCTAACCTATTTCTTACCGAGATGCCGAAAGGTTTATCTTTGAGAGAGCATAAGCCCATATGTCGTACCAGCCGTACTAATACCTAAGAAAGATGGGTCTTGGACAATGTATATTGATAGCCATACCATCAACAAAATTATTATTAAGTACCGATATCCAATCATATGGTTAGATGATATGCTCAATGAGTTATATGGTGCCCACATCTTCTTGAAGATTGACTTAAAGAGTAGCAATCACCAAATACGAATGAGACCTAGAGATGAATGGAATATGGCCTTTAAGACAAGAGATAGTTTGTTCGAATGGATGGTGATGCCTTTTCATCTAACTAATGCACCAAGTACTTTTATGTGACTCATCAATTATATGTCGAGAGCACCAATTGGCAAATGTGTTGTGGTTTATTTTGATGACATTCTGGTCTATAGTGTTGACCTCATCACCTATGTTGAGCATTTAAGATCGGTATTTGACATTCTCCGTGCTAAGAGATTATTTAGCAACCTGAAGAAATGCGTGTTTTGCCAAAGCGAGGTTATATTTCTCGGATATGTTTTTTCAAGGGAAGGAGTTTGAGTTGATAATGAGAAAGTCAGCTCCGCCGAGTAGTGCTACTAAAGTCAGGAGCATTCATAATCTAGTTTCGTTCTATTATTCATTCGAAACTTCAGTTCCATAATTGCGCCTTTAACCAAATTGAATAGGAAGAACGTTGAGTATAGGTGGTTGTAGAAAGCTTAGAAAATTTTTGAACATATAAAATCCAAATTGACATTAGCCCTAATACTCGCCCTCCTTGATTTTGAGAAAATTTTTTAGGTAGAATGTGACGCGTTTGGAGTCAACATTGGTGTTGTCCTTATGCAAGAGCGCTAACCAATTGCCTATTTTAGCAAAAAACTCAAAGGAGCTGCCCTAAATTATTTAGCATATGACAAAGAGTTCTACGCCCTTGTCCGAATACAACAGAACTGGCAGCATTACCTGTTGCCGAGAGAATTTATCATTTACTCAGATCATGAATCTCTCAAACACCTCTAAGGGCAACAAAAACTTTCTTGGCATCATACCAAATGAGTCGAGTTCTTAGATTCTTTTTGATACGTCATCCAATATAAGAAAGGGAGCACAGATACGGTGGCTAGCGCTCTTTCTCATCATCATACCCTTATTACGACTATGCAGGTCAAAGTGCTTAGATTTGGCACCTTACTCGATCAGTATGATCATAATCCATATTTTTGGTCCTTAGTGGCCAAGTGTAATGTAGGAGGAGCTACAAATGGGTTTTACTTAAGTAAGGGGTTCCTAATCAAGGGCAAGTAGGTTTATGTAATGAGTAGTTTAGCTACAGAGTTACTCATCCGTGAAGCTCATGCTAGGGCTTGCCCGACCATTTTAGAGAAAAGAGGATAACTGAAATACTGAGGAAACATTTCTACTAGCTTGGAATGATGAAGGATGTGCACCAAGGTCTTGAGAGGTACAAGGTGTGTAAACATGTAAAAAAAAGGAGAAAGCCTTATAGAGAATACACACCCCTGCCTATACCTGAGCACCCATGAACCGACCTAAGCATGGATTTCATGCTTAACCTTCCTTGAACATCAAGAAGATATGACTTAGTTATGGTGGTAGTCGATTGATTCAGCAAGATAAACCACTTCATTCCCAACCACAAAACTAATGATGCTCTATTTGTTACTAACCTCTTTTTGCAAGAAATTGTATGATTACATGGATTGCCAAGAAGTATTGTGTCCAATCGTGACTCGAAGTTCACTAGTTTCTTTTGGAAAACCTTATGGAAAAACTCGGCACTGAGTTTATGTACAATACTTCTTGCCACCCTTAAACAAATGGCCAAACCGAGATAGTAAACAGGACAGTCGACAATCTTTTACGAGCAGCTGTTGGGAAGAACTTACATGGTTGTAACCTATGCTTACTTGTTATTGAGTTTGCTTACAATTGATTGGTTTACAACTTGATAGAAAGGTTACCTTTTGAGGTCATTTATGGACTTAACTTGAACTTACCCCTGGATATGGCTATTAGCCTAGCCGTTCAATACGAAAGTCAATCTGACCTATAGCATCTTAAGGAATTTCAAAAGTTGCATCAAAAGGTTATCAAACAATTGGCACAAACGGTAACCCAGTAGACGGAGCAAGAGAGCCAAGGAAGGAGACAAGTGGTTTACATCCCCGGAGACCTTGTGTGGGTCCACCTCAACAAGGAGCATTTCCCTTGGAAGAGGATGAACAAGCTTTCCCCCTAATAAGACGAACCTTTTAAGATCCTTAGGCGCATCAACGACAATGCTTATGAGCTTGAGCTGCCCAATGGATACGGTGTATCTACTACTTTTAATGTGGCAAACCTAATACCCTATGTACTTAATGAAGAAGAGAGCCAAGATTTGAGGGTAAATCTTCAACAATCCAAGGGAATCGATGGATTGCCGACCATTAGTCCTCTCACCCACACACACCTTCGAGGTCTTCAGTCACTTGCTAGAAGAATTCTCTCTCGCTAACCTATTGATAACGAGAAATTGTACACAAAAGAAGGGTGGCTGAATTCCTTAAGAGCTCCGGAAGGTTACACTCTACTATGTTTTCTCTCTTGTGCCGACGCCAACTATTCTCTTATCGAGGTCTCTATGCCAAATGATTGGACCTTCAATTGCTAAGAGCTTCTTGCCAAGTAATGAGACATTAGCTCTTACTAGCCAAGTACTTCTCTTCCGATCTTCTACTAATACTTACTGTATCCCTTTTTTGTATCGACAATCCCTAATGCCGCCATATCTTGATTTCACTCAGCTGTTGTACCTAGAGAATCTTTGTACGAAACCAATATTGCATTGCTACCTGTCCATTTCATTTGATATTGTACTATTTTTCCCTTTTTGTCATTTGTCTTATTTATCATTTTTCGTATGTACTAGGAATTCCCTTTTTATGTATATCTTTTTGTAATTTTCTTTATTCGTAATATTGTCTTAGGGACTTACTATAAATAGTCTTTTCTCCTTATAGTTGGAATCATCATACATTCCTTACAAACATCGTAAATATACTTGGTCTTTACAAAACATTCCTCTTCAAGTCCATTTTCCATACACCTTTATCTGGTCTAGTGAAATAGCTCTAGATTAGTGATAAGTAGACCTCGGCATTAGCTTATGCATTATATCAAGCGAAGTGCTGAGTCGCATTGTGTTCGTAGGTGAGTCATATCCTCCAAGTAACTTTATGTTAGTTACTATATTTAGTTGTCAACCTTACCATATTGTTTTCTTCGATATTTCGAAAGACCCATTGGTTCTAACCTCTTACAATAAGTCCTAATGATAATTGAGCTTCTAGGCACATTAATGAGTACTATAGGTGGTATAAGTGTATTACATGCTGATGTTTGAGTCATACTAGAACTATGCTTAGATAGTTGGTCAATAAAATTTCCACATAGATACTACCTTACGCTTTTACTGGTGTCACGCACAAATATGAAAATTGCCCCTTTTAGAAAATGTGCGGATTTGCTATATTAAAACCTAAATTGCTTGGAATTTTTAGAAAATTACTTTGTGGAATCAGTGATAAATCAACAAATGTACTGGTCGGGTTTAAATATAAGGCAAGTAACTAAAGTCTATTTAATACGAGGAAGAGAAAAAGAGTGTAACTCTAAACAAAGCTAAGCAATTGAATTCAAATATGCAATTAGAGTGAACATACAACTAAATTCAACTAAAGAGGTATAATAATAATGAAAGCAGGGATTTTAGTAAATTTCTCATTAGCATGTGTAGGTTCCTTTTATAAATAGATTCCTCAAGTTTAGTGCAAACAATCATCTAGAGTTAATATAGTATGCCATTACGGTATTTAGACTAGTTTAAATAAGAAATTTACCTACACTCACTAAGCATATTTCAAATTGATGTCATGCATTCAAACGTAGCTAGAGAATTGATTCACTAATCACTCATCTATATCAATAGCTAATTACTTATGTCCTATCACACCTTAAGTAATGATATTCAAATTGATTTTTCAATCTAGTCAATTTTAGCTCTATGTGAGCATTAGGATTTTAGCCCTTAAGTCTCGAATTCTCGTTTGCAAACATTAAGAATCTTGGGTTCTAATCAAGATTTAAGTTCATATGTTATTAAGGTCTCAATAAAGGATGAATTCCAATGTACGAGAACAGTTATTTAGCTAAACATTCACTCAATACACAACTTGAACCTAATTTTAACAATAGAACTAAGTAAATAGACCAATTAACATCATTCTAATACTCAAAACATTGAAATCTACAACTCCATCATGTTCCTTGTATATATATACATACATATATATATATATATATATATATATAGTAATAAAGAAAATGGTCCTAATTAAAAAATACAAAAAATTAGAAAAAAAAAACCTTGAAAAATGAAAAAATACAAAAAATTAAGAAAAATAGATTTTTTAGGTCTTAGGCTGTTTTTAGTATTGTTGGTTGACATAGATTGGGAAATTCATTTTTAAGGTTGAATAACATCGAAGTGCGCATAATTAATAAAATTAGACTTCATTTAAAATTTATTATTTTTATTATTTGTTATTTTTCCTTTTAAAGCATGTGTATACACGGCTTAGCTTATTAAGATTAATCTTAGCTTAGAATTGGGTTTAGTGTTTAATTTTTTTTTTATTTTTTAAGAAAAAAATAAAAACAATAAGGAAAAAAAAATTATATTAGATTAGACCAAGTACAAAACCTAGTCCATGTTTGGAGAATCAAGGCGGCCAAAGCCTTGATAACCATTGAGCTCACAACAAGTAGGTGCATGGTGCCTGCCTTATTTTTTTAATTGTGTACGTGTAAGTCATATGTGGGTTAGGTACGTCAGCCACACGCATGGTAGATGATGCACTAGATTTCTTTCTCCTTTCATTTGTTTCTTTTGATTTTAATGCAAAATTAGACTTTCCTAAGCCTTGTTAAGCATCGATCAATATAAAAGAGGAGTTAAGGACTTGATTCAACAACAAGAACACTTGAATCAACCCCTTTAAGTTCAAATATGAGCTTTCTCTCTCTACATAGCCTAGCTGCGGTCACCCTCACTATCTCCCTCTCTAAAATTCTCTACAAACCCCTCATCCTCGAGCCAAGCCACCACTTGTATGAGCTTCTCCAAGTCCTAGTAGTCTATCAATAATAACCACCCCCTACAATCCTTAGCCTCGCTACCAAACACTTAAGGTCTCGGCCATCCTCCGCCATGGAAAACCCTTGCCAACCCTTCGAACCACCACATTGGGTGGTTTTGTGCTTGAACCAACACCACCACGCACCTCACTACCCCTTAGAACCCAAGACCCAACCTTCATTCAAGCTTTAGCAAGCTAACATACGAGCTATGCGTTTCTACCGCCGCTACCAACTCTCTAAAACCACCAAATGGTCGGCAAATGCCATCATACAACCACCAAAGCTCCTTTCATCAATGAGAATCACATGAAAATGTGATTTCCCATTTGAGATTTGCCTAAAAACCACTTGTAGAACCACTTCGATAGCTTAAGCTTTTTCTTCTTCATTTCCTTCGCCCACATGTACAAGTTATGTAAATCTAACCCAAACTGACTCCATACTTGCATACTGTTGTACCCAAGTTCACTCTTCCTCTTTTTTCCTTTGTTTTTGTATTATTTTATTGTATTTTATTTACTTTTGTTAATTTTTTTATCTTTTCTTTCTTCTTTTCCTTAATGTCTCATTCTATTGTTAAAAAAAATATCTGAAAAAAAAAGAAAACAAAAAAAGAAAAGATAAAATAAAGAAAATAAAAAAAAGAGGAAGAAAAGCTTTGCTATTTTATTTTTATTTTTAAGCATGTTTTTGTCAAAAATAAATATATATAATGAAAAATAATTAAAAAAGAAAAGTAAAAGAAAGTTTTTTTTTAACTTACAAAAATTCATTTTCCAAATAAATATAATAAATGAACTTTTTTCAAATTTAGGATTTCTTTTAGAATTTTTCCTAAAATAAACACTTGAAAAAAAAAAATTAAGACCCTTTATAGAAACATCTTCTCAAAATAAAATCGCTAGGAAACGTGAATCTAGCAAATTTTCAAAATAAAATAAACCAATCCGCTAATGTTTTTGGAAAATGAATTATGAAAAGTTTAATCCTGAATAACAGGTACACAAACACCTGTAGACAATTACAGGACGACTTAAAATAGGAAAAATTTTTATTTTCCCTTTTATAATTAAATATATTTTCTTATTTGCTTCTTATTTTTGTAAATAGAATTAATTTTCTTTCATTATAAATTAGATCTCACCTTTAATATTTAAAAGGATTATTTTGAAAAATAAAATTAATCTCGGATGGTTAAGGTGGTAACCATTTAGGGTTTAATAAATTTGCCCTAGGACTCAAAATTTTTCATTTTTCAAAATCATCTTCTTTTTTTTTAAAGTGATTTTTTAGTAGCTAAGTTAGAATCAATCCACTCAATTAATTTTAGCTTAACTTTTTCCTAACCTGAGTCAGGTTGCTACTCCAATTTTTTAAAAGATTAAAAAGAACCAAATTTTTCTTAATTCTTAGTCAAGGGTTTATAACAAATTGGTAAAGGGTTCGACATAAATCATGTTAAGGAAAATATTGAAAACTAAAAATTTCAAGCTCAACAGCTTGGTGACTTTACTGAAAATATTAAGAAGGCTAGCCATATAAACCTTCTGAAATTAAATTTATCTTTTAAAGTACTCATGTTAATTTTTTTTTTTTTTATGATTCTTTTCTTGTAAATATTCTTTGTTTTATTCACTTTTGCATGCAACATACCTAGAATATCGAGGGAGTTTATTGCATCAAGGATGCAGAGTAAATATGGTTAGACTCAAGCCATCTTAAGACCTTAGAATTGAGGGTCATTGTGTAAGCTCTAGGTACAATGGTGTAGCCATCCCTCGGGGTTAATTAGGCGACCTAACTTAAGCTTCAATGTGGTCAATGAGCCGCTTATTTGAAAGCGTGTAAATTTATAGAGCCTAAGGACCTTTAAAACTTATCTTAATTGCATTCATGAATCCTTTCACAAAATTAGCAAATAAACATGATGTAGCAAAACCAAAAAAAGAACCCGAAAAAAAAATTACTATAGCTATGCTCCTTGTAAATTTTGCTTACGTAAATAGGATAATTTTGATATAATTTTCTATTCATTTTTTTTTATAGAAAATGACTAGTTGCTCTCTCACACCGACCTTTTTCAAGGAAATCTACATCCACCAACCTTTAGATCTAAGAGAATACTTGAAAGATGATTTTGGTTTTTCAATCTACACTAACAAAGGGTCATACAAGACAAGAGTAGGCCCATCCCTTCATTACTTAAGGCTCATATCAACATTACCATGGTGCAGGCTTTAGTCCATTTCTAGGATAAAAAAAATGTTAGCTTTTTGTTTTAGCCCACTCTATTTGAGACCAACTTTCAAAGAATACTCTCATTTGTTAAGGATCTCTTCTAATAAAAAAACATACATCCCAAATATTACAACCGGGCTTGCAAAGATTTTCAACAGATGCTTGGGCCTTTGTGAATTCGAAATGTGTAAAATATGGGTGGATCCCCATAAGAGAATCATTAGGATAAACAATCTCTTCACTTGGTTTGCAACTCTATCCAGCTATAATCATAAACTCTTTTGTACTAGCTTCGAGGTTTGCTAACAACATAGAATCAACGCTTATATCTTGGCAACATTTGAGATTGTCTTGTTTCTTAATGGGATATTTCACGTATATCATAGGATTATAGAGTTGGTAACCTAATTTTTAGAAGGAAATTTTTATATCCTAATGCTATTAGCTGAACAAGCTAGATCATTTAGTTATCTTAAGGAAGAGAAGAATGGAGAATTAAAAACTAATATAGCCTTACTTATGGTCTGATTTATCGACCATGCATGAAGCCACAAACTTAACTTCTCTCATAGGAAATACATCCAAATAATGTATCCCATTGATGTGTTTGTTATTATCATTGAACTCCTTAAAGATGTTGCTACCCATTATTGGGTCAGAGCTTTTTAGAATTTCCACACCAAAGATATCCCCCATGTTGCCAAATGGATTAAGGCAACTGAACTAAAGAAGAAGAAGAAGATGAAAGAGGAGCTAAGAGACCATAAGAAAACGAGAATCTAGATTTTAAGGGTTCATTGTAATAAATTTTGAATAATGTATTAGAAACTTCAAAAATGTAATAAAAATCCATTTCTTGCCACATCATAGTCAATTTGCCAACTCCCCTCTTTACATCTATGAGCCCTTATATTGCATTTCTTATTTCTCATGTCTTTATCTATAAATATTCGTTGTTGGTTTTGTTAGCTTATGTTTTAGTGAAGTAAAAAAAAAAAGGAAAAATTTTCCAAGTAGATTTCTTAAACTCATGAAAGTTATGTCCTTAGGCTTTCAATGGAATAATTACAACGAAGAGGATCAACACTTGATGTTAAGTTCAAATAGGAAATCAATGTTTTAAAAAATTTAAATAAGAGATCAACGTTTCAAAAAGTTTAAATAAGGAATCAACATTTTGCCAAATAATTCAAATAGACGATTCATAATAGCCAATCCATAAAATTATTTAAACCATTTTATGAAACGTTGATCCTTTATTTAAATCACTTTATCAAATATTAATTCCTTATTTAAACTTTTTAAAATGTTAATCGCCTATTTAAATCTACCGCCAAACATTAATCTCCTTTGTTGAACATTTGATTTTTTCTTTTTTTTTTTACAAGTCCTTTTATCAGTTCCTTTCTTTTTAACTCTTTTTGTACATCCTTTTCGATGACTAAATTTTTCAATCAAGTGTCTCATAACATTTTCCTTTGTGTAGGTAGCCTTTTAAAAACCTATGGGTTATCAATAGTTCATTGTAAATATTTAGTCTTTAAGCTACTACTCCTTTAGAAATGCTTTTCCACTTTATGGATTTTTTACTCCTTTCTCACAACTTGTAGATAAGTCTTATCCTCGTATTCCGTTGCCTATTTTTTTTTATTCATCTTTAAGTAAGTCTTTTTCTCTCTCTCAAAAAGAAAATTGGCTTTTCAAAATAAAAAAAAAAAAAGTCAAAGAGTTGCTAATAGGTATGGATTCTTACTGAGAGTAATGGCCAACAATGGAAGTAACAATAATCTTAATGACACTAACCCTACGAAAATGAGGATTCGTTCATTAGAGTAAACTATGGCATAAGTGGTTGAATAGATGCACTTCATGGTTGATAGATAGCTTTGCTCAAGGCAATAACACCAGCAAATAAAGGAGCAGTATGGGAAGAAAACTCAAGGCTAAGTCAAGATAGCCTTAAATAATGGGAAAGAATGTTAACCTAACGAATTGATGAGAAGATGAAAGCATTTAAAAGTTATGACAAGTTTGAGCAGGTTGGTATCACTGACATTTTTGCATACAACATTGAGGCCTATCTTGAAAAATTTGAAGTACCAGAGTTTGAGAAATATGATGAGACTTAATGCCCCAAGCTCTACATCAAACTTTATCTACACAAGATGGATCATTACATTCAAAATGAGCAACTATTGGTTCAAACATTTCAAGACACCCTCTTTAGGCCAGCTTTGTCTTGGAACGCCCGATTAGATTTAAGGTAAGTTAACACATGTGATAAGTTAGCTCGAGCGTTTTTTGAGCATTATAAATTTAATGTGGACTTAGTACTATTTATTTAGGACTTAAGCAATATGAGAAAAGATGACAACAAATCCTTCAAGGAATACGCCCAAAGTTGGAGGGACATAGCAACTAAAATCACTTCCCCTTTATTAAAGAAGGAAATGACTAAGACATTTATCCAAATATTGAACGGGCTATATTTTAATTGTTTCTTGGGGCAATCTGTCACGCTTCGAAGCAGTAGAGTCGTAACAACCCTACTGTGCAAACTATTATAAGATAGAAGTTGGCCTTACAACCGTTATCCTAAACCTAATCTACATAAGGCGTCAACGACTAATCTGCTTTGAAGTAAATAGTTCGTAATTTATATAAGTCATTTACCTAAGAAAGTAAGAAAATATATATATATATACACTAGAATTCAATTATTACAATTAACATTTCACCGTAATCTATTTCCTAGTTATTACATTATTCAGAAATGAAAAATTCTAAGATAAGAGCTTAGACCTTAAAAATATATGTCTATTCTTCAAATGTTTTTCCTCACTTCCTAAGATCTAGTAGTTGCTAGCTTCAGAGTAGTTGTAAGCCACTTCTTAGCCAACACCTGCAACGACGTCTATAGAGATATGAGCAACCACAGCTCAGTAAGTCGGGATAAAGGACTTAAAACTATATTACAAACACAAACAAGGTTATCGACCAACTTATTAGGTGCTATATATGTTCAAGCAAATGCCATAGCACGACATTGTTCGGCCCATCGTGAGATTAGAGAAATTGTGCCCACTCTAATCCAGGTTGAGGAGTTACCGTTAATACAACAGCTTACAACCAAACCTAGGCTTGTGCGATGGAGACACTATTTCTCCAGTTACTACCTTTAAACCATTAACTTCACCTTTGCCGTGACCTCCTCACTTATCACTTAGTTCGACTAAGGATGAAGAAGGGACCCATTATGATATCCAAGGCTATCCCTTTCGAAAGGGTTGGTATTTGGCTAGAGAATCCTAGATTTCCCCTAATGGGTTACTATGCAAGTCCGATTTATGATTACAGGTCGTATATTTGATTAGGTTCAGTTTAGGGTGATCAATTATTTCATACAAATCATACAATACAAGCCAAGCAGCAAATTAAAATCATATCATCAGCTCAAAACAAGTACAATCAAGTACAATATCAAGCCTCCAAAATACAATACTATATTAATCCCAACTTACCTGGACTCTTTACTCGCTCACTTGAGGTCCAACTCGCTCAGGCCAGTGCCGATCATTCCTATAATACAAACGTAATTTCAGTTTTTTATATAACTATTATAGGTTGGTTTTTTCCTATAACGCTTATTGTTATATTTTGTTTAGGGTTTAATATACCTAATTATCTACATTTTAAGTCTTTTACAATTCTTCTTGAATCATGTTAAGTTCTGTTTCGGCTTTCGCATCGATTTCTAAATTAGGTTTTTTACTCAGTTTTTTGTTAAAGATTTATATGTATACCCTAAGAAATCATTTCGATGCATAATGTGAAATTAATTGCATTATTTTTTGATATCTTAAATATTTTTTTTAGTCTCTTACTAGTATTCTAGTCTGTATGGTACATCCGAATCCTAATTTAACTATTGAATTTACTTCTAATGTGAGAAAATCTTACATTTTTCAAATAATTACCCTAATTTAAGTTTCCTACCAGATTTTATGTTTATTCCTATTATTAGTATAATATCAATTTTTATTCTAATATCTTCTATTTATTATATTGCCAATAATTACATATTATGTGTTATCACCTATTATGTACATAATACACATATAATATTTCTATCACTCTAATTATCATCTCCCAACATCAATTAACATTTCAAAATGTATAAATTCATCCCAAATTAGATTTTATACCTAATTACCCTAATTTACAAATTAACTTAAAATTTACTATTTTTCCCTATTACTTATTTACTACATTATTACCCTATTAATTACATTTAATACTCCAAATACTACAAATACCATACTCTATTAGATTTCAACATTCTAAAACATATAATTATGCATCAAATTGGTAATTACCCATTTAATTACTTAATCAACCCTAAATTACCTATTTTATACATCATTTTAAGGCCTAAAAATTATTTAAAAATTTAGAAAATTAATTTTTAAAAAAGAGCTTCATAGCACTATTTTATAACCCCTAAGTAATCTACACAAAAATTTTGGGCTCAAAATTACACTTCTAAGGCCATTTATTTCTAAATCGAAACATACTCGATTTTGCATGATTTCTTAAGGACTATATATCACGGCACATATTTTCATCAAAATAATATTTTTTCGAAAAACTAAATACAAAAATATTTCAGAATAACAAGTTTCATAATTTTTCAACTAATTTTGATAATTTTAGCAATTTAAGAAAAATTGAATAAAAATCGAAACTCACCAAAATTGGTGGCTATGAATGTGTCGGCCCATTTGGGCGCTGCCACCATCGTGTGGTGGTGGTGGCCGTCTACTCCCAGTTGTTTGTCGGGTCTAGGTTTTCTTTAGAAGCCCTAACTGTACAGTTTTTTTTTTTTTTGTGATTTTTTGTAAAACCCTAATTTTTTCTTAATTTCGCCTCTTTCTAATTTTCTAAACTTCCAAACATAAAAAATGAGCTTCTGAAAAATTTAGGATATCTATAGAGGTTTTGGGGAATTATTGTGTATTAATTTGATTAGACAATTACCTTATCTTCTTCCAATTTGCCTTTTGTGTTGTTTTAATTTAATTGGCTAAATTTTTTCTTCTTTTCCCTAGCTGCCACAACCCAAATCTAGATCATTCCTTTTTTTCTTCTTACTTTTCTTTATTTTTCCTTAATAATTATAATTTTTTTTTAATTATTTAGCAATAGTTTAGCACACTTCGTGTATTTCAAGTAATTACGCATATTTCTACTTATATGTAAATTTATATATAGTACAAATAAATATTCTTAAATATTATTTAGGTTATTTTATAATTTTTAGTATACATATAATTTATTTCTAGTGATTCGTTAATTATCAAAATACATTTTATGCATTTTCAATAAATAACAAGTAACATACTTAAAATTTAAAAATTTTATATTCTTTTATTTTATTACTTATTTTCTTAAATTTAAACTTATAGGATCATTTTTACTAATATTTCTAAATTTACTTTATAATTTAGGCTGGATCGGATTATTTAGCCGATTACTTTAGATTCTATAAGCTAAATTCCAATCAACTGATTGTGGGTCTTACACAATCAACTGCTAGCTTTGCAAATGTAGTTTTAATAGGCAACCACATAAAAGAGGTAATAAGGACAAGAAAATTGGCTGAAGACCAAATTATCCCAACACATCCTAAAATGACTGTAAATTTAGCAAACTTTGAAACAAATACACTCTAAAAGGCATCTTACTCCAATCTCGATCCTAATAACTCAACTCCTTCGTCAATTGACAGAGGTAAGAATGCTAAGTTATATACCTTTGCACCTAGACAAAAGCTCTGGAGGCCGGATCTTAGCTCACCATGTGAATGCCACATGTGCCTGAGCAGCTGCTGAACTCCAAGCCGAGCAACTTTGCTTCTCCTCAAGCCAAGACCGAGCAGCTCCTCTTGCATGACAACTTCAAATCAGCAGCGCACTGACATGAACAACAGCAGGCCGTGACTCATTGTGCAACAGCCGTAGCACTTGAATTTTAAAGCTGAAGCAGCCATCGAGCGAAGTCCAACCGCGCAGCATCTCCAATCGCGTGACAGCCGCTGTGAAGCAAGACACGTATGCCAACATCATTGGTCAACTCCATTCAATTACTAGGACATTTTGAGCATTCAATTTCCAAGTTATGTGGGATAGAATACATTGAACGGTGAAAAAAGGGCTGGAAGTCCACGTGGAGTAGGGCTGGAAGTCCACGTGGAGTTTGGGCCTAAATGGAGGTAAGTCTAAGCTTTATTCCTTTTTCCTTGCCCAGCTCTAAATTGAGAAAAGCTGATGTGATAGAGTTTAAGCACAGGTGAAGAATTTAACACTCCCTTTCCAATCTTAAATAAGCTAATATGTGGAGACTAGGGAGAAGAATTTTGGAGGTCCTTTTTTTATCTTGGCTTTTTTAAGGAAACAAAGGAGGAAAGGAGGGCGGAGAGTAGTAGCTCACGAGATCTTAGTTGGAGAACCAGAGCAGGATACAGCAGAATAGTTGAGAGACAGATAGGAAGCATAGACATTAGCTTAGTTTTCTTTCAATAGTTCAATACAATTTACAAGGATAAATTTTACTTTCTTATTTAATTTCATGATGCTTTCTTTGATTTTAGGAAACTAAAACCTTTTGTTCTAGCTATACAAAGAGGTCATTCCGAGTTCTAATTGAATCAAGACAATGCCAATTATATATTGGGATTTGGAATTGAATATACCTATTAAGATGTTTTCTTCTCTTCATTATTTCAATTGTTATATGTTTTGATTTATTTGGGTATTGTAGTAAGACATTGTGCTTAATATATATTGGGTTTTGCATCGATAGATTTAATGAATTATTACTTGAATGACTAATTTCGATATTGATTATTGAGTAATCAGTGTTTTGATTATTATGTTCGTCGTTTAGTTATTTAGTATTTGGCCATCACTTTTTAGTTAGATAAGTTAAAGGATATTCAAGAGATTTCCAATAACTCATGATGAATATAGCTTGAATTTTTTAAGAAACTTATCGTAAGGATATGTAGGTCTTAATTAAATTTGTAAACTCATGTACTTAAGGCAGTTAAAAATATGATTTGGGTCATAGGGACATGTTTGGTCTATTTTTCCGACTAGAATATTAATTTTGAAGTGAGTGGATTACTGTTTACCTGATAATTATAGATAAATCGCCTTGATAGGTAAATTTATGTTTTGGTTGGAACTTCACTACTTCAAGAGATAGGCGAGTTCTAGCAGGTTTAATTCAATCTCGTTGGCCAATTTTGAATATAGCATCAAGGCATCATATTAATTCAAATAAGAATAGATTTGCAAATACCATTTTAATTCTTTTTATTTCTTAGACCTAAGACCTTCATAGTGTAACTAAGACAATCAGTTTGGTGTTCATAGTTTTACTCCTTTTTAATTAAATTATCGATGAAAAACTTGAGTGATTTAATACTTAGCACCTAACTCCCTATGGAATACAACATTGATTCACTGACCATACTATTTGCACGACCCGATACATTTGTCGGTACTCACTCGCATCAAGTCAATAGTTGTTAAAAAAAAAACAAAGTTTAAAACTAATTTATGCTTGCTTTAGTTGCCTTAATTGAACTGTAATTATTACCTTTGATTATTTGTTTCCTATAAAGTGAAGAAAGGCTTTCAACTTGAACACTATACATAAACCGCATACATCATGAGTCGTACATTAAAAAAGGGGATGATCATCTTTGTCTTAGATCAAATTTTAAAAAAAGAAAGAAAAAAAAAGAGGGAAAAAAAGAGAGAAGAAGAAAGAGAGAAAAGGGGCATGAAGAAAAATAAGAAAATGACAAGTATGTCTAAAAAAAAAAAATCTACACAAATAAGGTGATCAAGTTTAAAAGCTTTAAAGCCTGAAAAGACTAGAGGCATATGAGGACTCCAAAAACATAATCAAGGAGATTAAGCCTAAAAACACTGAGGCAAATGTCGAAGTTCCCCCCAAAATTTATGATCCCCAAAGAAACTGCAATTAACGCATAGCCCACCTACATTTCAGCTCTTGTAAAAGTCCTTTTGATAAAAAGAAATAATTTATTTTTCATAAAAGTTACATTTGAAATTGAGACAAGCACAATTTTAGTTTTAGCTATAATGTTCTTGACTTATAAACCTAGGTTGAAGAGCAATTCTTTCATAAAAAAACATTTCATTAATATCTATTTCACAAACCAATAACCAAAAGTTTATATTACATAGCCCAAAAATGACCTAACATATTAATTATGTTGAATTCTCTTATAAATATTTTGATGATAATAAAAAGAGTAAAGATATTTAATAAGTTTCTTAAATGTGCAAGTCAATAAACGTAAAAATAAGAATTTTGTCTTAGTATTGATTTTTAAAATCAAAACCAAATTCAGAACCTCAAGTACAATGTCACAAGTTACAAAGTGAACTTATTTGAGAAGTATTTTAAGCTTATAAATGTTTGAAGTCTCAGCTTTGTAAGCCCTACAATCAGGTGTTCGGGGTTCGGCCTGTAAAATTTAGGACGGTTGGGTAAATTGTCCGATTGATTCCAAATTTTGTAATGAAATTAGGAATATTAGTAAAAGCAATCTCTTGAGTTTGGATTTAGGAAAATAAGTAATAAAATGATTAATTATTATAATATTGAATTATATGTATATTATCCATTATTTATCGAAAACGCGTAAAATAAGTTTCGATAACTAACTAATTGATAAATATAAATTATATGTATACTAAAAATTATAAAATAACATAAATAATATTTAAAGATATCTATTTGTATTATATATGTATTTACTTTTAGGTAAAAATACGTGAAATTACTTAAAATATGTAAAATTACTTAAAATACCCAAAATATGTTAAAATAACCCTAAATAATTGAAAAATTTTCATAAATAATTGAAAAAATCAAGAAAAATCATAAAAGTGTGAAAATGTCTACAATAGAGGCATGGCATGCTAGGAATTAAAGATAAAATAACAACCAATAAAATTGAGCCAAATGAAAAGTGAAAAAGATAAGGGATAAAGACACTTGTCCATACTAAATTGCATGAAAAACCTTAAACCTCTTCTATAAATACCAAATCTTCTTCCAAAATTCATTTTAGTTAGTTTAGAGTACAGAAAAATTTAACAAGAGGTGAGAAGATGAGAGAAAATAATTTTATTAAAAATTAACAAATTATAGTGTAATTAGGACCTATAAAGGGAACTTACACCCGACAACCACTTGGAGAAGGACAGCCACCATCACTTGATAGGAAATCTACCGCCAGGGGTTGTCAAAAATGGTGGAGCTACCACTGGTGGTTGGAAGCCGATCAAACGGTAAGTTTTGATTTCCCTTCCAAATTTATTTAATTTAGTAAAAATATCAAATATGCATGAAAAATTATGAAATTTGGTTTCCTTAGGTATTTATATATGTAGAATTAAAATATCAAACCATATTTTTTAAATTAAAAGTGCTTATATAGGTTCTTTAAGAATATGCCCGATTCCGATGAATTTTGAATAAATTTTCAAAAAAAATAGTAAATAATGTTATTTCGAGCTAATTTTTGGTATACATATTCCTCATATGATATATCTAATTTACATAAAAATAATTTTTGACAAACTATACATTTAGTATTTATTAAAATTATTTTGTTGAATCTATCATGTTTTTCATATAAAAGAAACAATAGGTTTTTAATATGAAAGAAATAATAGGTTTTTAATTAAATTCCTTAACAAATCTAATTTGTAATGACTTCTAAAGCTTTGTTATGATTTTGAGAATATTCAATTTGAATTTTATAATTTTATTTGGTCATCTACCTAATTTAAGCTAATTTTTAACAAAATTAGACCTAAAATTAATATTTCAAAAAATAATATATATTAAACTATCTTAGTACTTCTCATGATTAGAATATAACAATTATAATTTACTGATTATAATATATTTTCCATAGTTTTAGTGGAGTTTGAGGCATTAGTGATATGTATTGTGCATAATATGTATTAAATATGTAGGTAAAAGAGTATATTTAAGTTAATTATGTAATTTAGGGTAATTAGATATACAATTATGATTTGGGATATAATTAGACATTTGATATGTTATTGGATGATGAAGAATGATATATGCAGTGTTACAAGTATTAAATAAATGATTTAGGAGTGAATTATGTAATAACACATAATATATGTATATAAGAAATAAATGAGTGGAAAATATTAGATAAAAATTTATGGTAATATAATAATAGGAATATGATATAAATCTGATTTGGAATGGGAGTTTATGAAATTATATGGAAAATGTAGGTTATTCTTACATCAGGAACCAGTTTGGTAATTAAATTAGGAATTAGATGTACCGTATAAACTAAAATACTAATTAGAAGCTAAATATGAGATTTAGGACACCCAAGTCTAATGTAATTAATTTTATGTAATAGATCAGAATAAGTTCCTAAGGTTTACATATAAAACCTGTAATCAAAAACTAAATTAGAACATAATTTGGAAACAGATATGGAATTTGAATCAAAACCAAACTTAAATTAAGAATAATTGTAAGAAAGTTAAAAACCTGAATAATTAGGTATAATAAAACCTTAAACTAAAGATAATAATAAGAATTACATAATAAAACATATTTACGGTAGTTATGTGGAAACTAAAATAACATTTGTATTATAAAGATTATTGGCAATAACATGTGTGAGTAGCACCTTGAGCGAGCGAGCAAGCAAGAAATCTAAATAAGTTGAAATTAATACGTTATTGTATTTCGGAGTACTAATTTATAATACTTGGAGGCTTGAAATTGTATTTAATTATGTTTGTTAGATAGTTAACTGTATGTATGCCTATATATGCTTATTTCTGAGTTTGATGATATGATTCCGGTTTACTGCTCTAGCTTGTATTTGTGTGATTTGTTTAAAATGATTGAACACCTTAAACCGGATCTAACTAAATATATGACTTGTAATTCTAAATTAGACTTGCATAGCAATCCATTGGGAGAAATATTAGTATTCTCTGGCTAAATACCAACTCCTTCGAAAGGAATAGCTTTGGATAACACAATGAGTCCCTTTTTCATCCTTAGTCGAACTAAGTGACAAGTGAAGAGGTCGCGGCAAGAATGAAGTTAATGGTTCAAAGGTAATTGTGGAAGGAGTAGTGTCTCTATTGTGCAAGCTTAGGTTTGGTTGTAAGCTGTTCATTATATGAAAACTTTTTAACTCAGATTAAAGTAAATGTAATTTTTCTAATCTCACGGCGAGCTAAACAACGTCATGCAATGACATTTACTTATACATGCATTGCATCTAACTAATTTGGTTAATAACCTTATTTGTATTTGATATATAATTTTAAGTCTCCATCCCAACTTACTGAATTGTTGTTACTCACATCCCTATAGATATTATTATAGGTGCTAGCTAAGAAGCGGGCATATAACTACCCTAAAGCTAGTAACTACTGGATCCTAAGGAGTGAGGATATAAAATCGAGGATTTAATGAACTCATAAGTTTGGATTTTATCTTTAAAGCTTTTAGTAATAATTTATGTATTTCTCAAGTAGATTATGATTAGATTACTAAATCTTGTAATATAGTTGGATTATTTTATAGTAAATATGTATTCTTTATAATTTTATAGGTGAATAACATGTTTATTTATAAACTATTTACTTCAAAGTAGGTTAGTTGTAAACGCTTTGTGTAAATTAAGTCAAGATAGCGATTGAAGTATCAGCTTCTATCCTAGAATGGTTTATACGGCCGGACTGTTACGACTCTACCGCTTCAAGGTATGATAACTCCACTTGTTAGATATATTTAGATAATATATCCAACATGTTCCACAAAGTTGGTTAACTAAATTTTCGAGGATTAAGTTAGAATTAAAACATTTATTTTAAAGATAAACTTGGTTAGATATGATATCTTATAACAATGGGCAGATTTTATTGAAGGTATTTTGTCAAAGGTATCACAAGAATTTTGAAGAATCATCATCAAAATATTTAGACAATTTCAAGGAATTCAAATTAGCAAAACAAAAATGGATAAAGATATATATGTAA
This sequence comes from Lumnitzera littorea, assembly GCA_024138015.1. Lineage (NCBI taxonomy): Eukaryota > Viridiplantae > Streptophyta > Magnoliopsida > Myrtales > Combretaceae > Lumnitzera > Lumnitzera littorea. The sequence goes on along the minus strand of JAMXBB010000001.1, from coordinate 10,504,827 downwards.
AGATATGATGAGATAAGGATAAATCTTATCTTGTTGATGCAAATTTTTAAAAAATTCAAAGGAGCTGTTATATACATGTTTTCAAAGCTTGTTTATGTGATTATATCAGAATTAATGGAGTACAGACAAGCAAGACAGTGGTAAGATTATTCCAGAAGTTTTAAGATTCAAAATTCAAAGGCATTAAGCATTAAGATTTACTTCTATTTCTTAGGAGATATTTATTTTCAAAAGAATTTGATTTTCGAAAGTTATATTGGAGGATTATGAGAAGAAAACAAAGCAATTATATAAGAATACTTGGAGAATTCATCAAATAAAAAATACAAGAAGCGAAACATTTAAATTCAAGTGATAGAGATTCCACAATTCATCGGATTACAACAACCAATGGCTAATCTAAGATTTTTTTTTGTTCAAGTTATTCAAGATTTGATCAAGAATTATCCAAGATTATAGAAAAGTAACATTACATTAGAAGATATAAAAGAAGACAAGTTCAAATTTTTCGAAATAGAGATCAACAAATCATAGTTGCATTTGTTTTCTAAAAGTTTGATATTCGAGAGAATTCATAACCATATTCAAAATTTAATTCAGAGACCACATTATCTAGTCTATTTTCATATTATGATTTTATTGTATACTTTATTTAAGATGATTTTTGTATTTTGTCCTTGTAACTACTATAATCACAATTGTTTGTGTTATAGTCTTTATGTGAGAGAGAGAATCAAATTTTTGTAGTTTTATGTGTAGGCAAGGATAGCTTAATGAGATAAAGCAAAAAGACTTATATTTATTTCTCCCTTGTTTAAGATAGTAAAACAATACCGGTTAGGATCATTAGGTCTTCAATAGTAGAGCTAGAAAAGTGTAGTAGGTATAAAGTTGAAGCACTATAAATTTCTTACTTAATCTTCTCAATCCTACTCTCTTTACTTTAAGTATTATTATCGATTATATGTCATTTTATTCTTAAACTTGCTAAAGTAATCAAAGTTTAAAACTTTCAAGTAACCAATTCATCCCTCCACCCCCTTCCCCTACACCCATCTTTTTTATTACTTTTGGGACCTACAAATTAAAGTGTATCACTTGTAAGATAGACTATAATTTTTGGAATTGTAAGTCAAGAGTGAAAATTTAAACCAAGAAAAGGTAACGAAGTCCTCTCAGACTAAACTAATCAATTATGAGATATCAATCCTATGATTGAAAGATATTTGAAAGGTCTTGATCGTTAATCACCTCAGGTGACACCAAAAGATTACTCACCTCGAGATTGAAAGCTAGTGTCTCGAATAAGAAAATAGAATGACCCAAGAAAAAAGGATCCATCGGAGACAAGATTATCTGGTAATTTAAGCAAGGTTGGAAAAAAATGAGTTATCTCTTTACTTACTTAGTATTATTTGAACTTATAAAGAACGCAAACCTATTAGCGATTCAAAAGAGAGAGAGACGAGAAAATGACAAGTTTTATTTAAAGTCGATTCCAAATCGATCTTTCTATCCAGCTTCGACTATGTTCAAGTGGTGATTTTAAGACTTTTGAATCCTTATTGTGATATTTTCCTTCCAATATGCTTAAATATGATGATTGAAACTTTCTTAAAGTATTAATTTGTCATAACTAAGCCTCATTGCTCAAAATTAGTCATTCATACATTTGTATGGCTTAATAATGAACTTTCTAGCAACTAATGACTTAATTTTTGTTAAATCTTACTAATGTTGCCGACATACCAACTTTTCACACTTAATTGGATCTAAGGAATATGCTCATATAGATTCCATACATAAAACATAGCATTTAACATGTTTTAGGCACACTTGAAGTCATTCATACTCATCTAAGTTCATATATGCACAAATTTATCATGCATTGGTTTTCGTGCCCAAAACCGGGCCTCACATATTTATTTTCATTCCTAAATCATGTTTATGTAGTCAAACTAGCTTGATTTGAATTCCGTGCACATTTGACCTTTTTAGACCCTTTTTAGGTTTTAAGTACAATATAGAGCATTTCTTGCCTATATGAATGTTGCTTAGCTTGATCACGTATCTTTTATATCTCTTAATATCTTTTAACATGTTTGAAGCTTGAACTCGTCTTGAATATTGAGAAAAGATCTCTACTTCCTCTTTAGTCACTTGCGTAATTAAGGAACTCAAGTAGTGATTTTACAATTTGTAGAGCTTTAAAGCTATAATTTGTGTCTACTATGCTTAAACATGTATTTAAATTTTTCTTGAAGTGTTGTTGTGCAAAAACTCAATGCTTATAGACATATTTTGCTCTTACATGCACATTTTCACTTTATCATGAATTATATGGTTTAATGGATTTGATTTGGCTAAATCCTTAGTATCTAATTGAAATTTAAGTTTCTTAGGCCTTAACGAACTTAAATAAACTTGCTTAAAGTGTTAGAACACTCATTAAATCATTTAAAATGAACTTGAGTTAGCAACTTGGATAAAGGAAATAAATTTAACCAAGATTCTGCATAACTACAGAATACCAGTATGATGGTACCTAGAACTACCAGCATGTTGATATACCCTGTTAGATAAAAAGATACATTTAGTTCTGTTCCAAGAACCAGCATGCTGGCTCCCCACACTATTGGCTTGCTGGTACCCTTATTTCTAGCCACAAATAATGTCAATCCTTTCTCTCTCTTCCCATCTTCTTCCTAAAACCCCTCTCTCTTCTCCCAAACCCTAGAATCCTTATCTCTCTTCAATCTTCCATCTCTAAATCCTCAAAATCATAATTTTCCCTCATCAATCATCTACAAATCTACAGAATCTCTCATTAGTCCCCTTACTTCTTCAAATCACACTCTCCTCTTCTCCCTTACATGACTTTCTCTCTCTACCAAACCTTCATCTACCATTATGATGCCACCTTAATGAACTATAGCCACTTCTAGATAAACTATCACGACCCATCTTACCTCATTCCTTCTTTAGCTCAAGATGATGATCCACCAACCGCATAAATTGCCAACTTACAATATATTTTTTATATGCTCTTCATTAAGTTTATCTTGTGTTATGACTTTAGCCATTGGTTACCATTATTGTTACTTTCTATTGTCTTGCCTTGGCCATTATTTTGGCTTTTGTTGCTTATGTTGTTTATCTATATTGTTACTACTTGTGGTTTATGTATTTTATTGAGTTATTACACTCCTCATAGTTGGCCCACTTTTTTGAACATTTATTCTGGTATAGGTTGATCTTAATGAATTTATTATGAAGATTTTATTTGGCATGGTTTTTAGCTTCTTTAATTTCACTTTTGTAGAGGCATATCCTAAGGCTTAAGTCGGGATTATGTCGAAATTTCGACTTGAATCCTCTTCCCTCTTCACCGCTTGGACCCTCCTTTTTTTTATGAAGCCAAAGGGGGAGAAATATTTAAGTTGTTAGAGTGTCAAAACGTGTATTACATTAAATTGATAATAGGTACTTAAAAAATGATATTGATCCTATAACTTTGACATATCTTGATTCTTTGAAAGGTTGATATATTCTTTATGTGAAGTTCTTAAGAAGTGAGACTTGGTTTCTCAATACATCAATACTCTCATTTTGCAAGCACTCACTTAATCTTATTCAATTGTCAAATATCTTTAAATCGAGTGCTAAATTGAGGGGGAAGTATTAGATTGAGGGGGAGCATTTAAAGTATAAGAGTTTTGTCCTCATAAAAAAGGGAGAGATTGTTGAACCTAGGGTCCATTATTTGATTTTGATGAGAACAAAACAAAAAAATTATATATCTAAACATGTTGTTTTTGAAGAGAACAAAACAAGTAAATGATTAAACTAAGTACTTTTTTATTATATTGAGGTAATTGAATAAGATCAATTAATTTGCTTAATGATTAAATATATCAATTATCTATACAAGAAATCTAATCTTTTAAATGGTGATCAAATGATCTTGAAGTTAGATTGTAAAGTATATTTATTTGTTATATGTTAAAAGAATTTTCAGGTGATATTTGGCCTACCGGGTTAACAGCTCAAAGAAAAACTAGGCTGACTGTATAAAGCCCTGAAAAAACACTCACTGACCTGATGGAGCCGACATGCCAGTACTACAAGGAGCCAGCATGTCGGTAAATTTGATTTAAGTAGCCGTTAGAGCATTTAATGCGCGGTAACAGAAAGAATTCAATAAGTTAATATAAAAGCTCAACAACCCGACCAAAAGCAATTAAGATATGATATTCTACTACAATTAAAAGATATTCTCTTCTATTCTCGTTGTCTATAATTCTCGTTGTCTCTTATACCATAAATTGCTAATATTTAGAGAGATTTGAAGTGTAGTGCTTACGAGCTATTGGTTGCGAAGTATTAAAAGTTAAAAGCACTACACTAATAATCCTTGAGATTAAGTTTTATGTTGTGAGTTGAGATTATGATTTGTATTGAGAATCGTGAGTAAGAAACTTGTGTAATCAAGTTTGTGTTAATGTAGCTCTTAGAGCTTGGATAAAGAAATCAATAAAGTGGTGTAAAGTTCTCGGTTGGAGGCATTATGTATCTATAAAGACTAAGAGGCGGTTCGAACTGCACGTTATATCTGAGCTTGATCTTCTTTATTCGTATCTCTTTTAATTTCCGCACTTATTATTGTTTTATTATTACTTTAATTACTCTTATTATTGCATTTAGTTGTTTATATAAAAAAGAATTGCAATTTGTCTTTAAAACTCAATTCACACACCTTTCTCATGAGTTTAGCCTAGTGTTCTTCATATATATATATATTAGTAATAAAGAAAAGGGTCCTAATTAAAAAATACAAAAAAAAAACTTGAAAAATGAAAAAATACAAAATAGTAGGAAAAATAGATTTTTTAGGTCTTAGGCTATTTTTAGTATTGTTGGGTGACATAGACTAAGTAATTCATTTTTAGGGTTGAATAATGTCTAAGTGCACACAATCATTAAAATTAGGCTTCATTTAAAATTTATTATTTTAATTTTATTTTAAATATTTTTTATTTTTCCTTTTAAAACATGTGTTTACGCGACTTGGTCAATTATGATTAATCGTAGCTTAGAATTTGGTTTAGTGTTTAATTATTTATTATATTTTTTATTTTTTCAAGAAAAAAATAATAATAACAATAAGAAAAAGAAATTATATCGGGTTAGACTAGGTAAAAGACCTAGTCCACATTTGGAGAATTAGGGCCAAAGCGTTGATAACCATTTAGCCTACAACAACTATGCTTGCCTTATTTTTTTAACTATTTGTGTATAAGTCATATGCTAGTTGGGCATATCAACTACATGCATGGCACATGACGTATTAGTTTTCTTTTCCATCCATTTATTTCTTTTGATTTCTCTCTTTTTCTCCAATTCTTTGCTTTGTAAAAAAAAAAAAAAAAACTGGTGGTTCATGTTTTAGCCACCTTTTCGAATAATTTTCACACGATTTCACCTAAATTAATAGTGAAATCATATAGTAGGCATAGCCTACTTTAATTGGATCCCCAGAACATGTCTTAATTCAACCATTTAATGGGTCTAATTGAGCTTTGAAAATCAAGAAAAAATTTTAAGGCTAGATTTTCCTCCACTTTTTTCTTGCATGATTTAAGCTTGTTTAATGCAATTTGAAGCTTCTAAAGGGATTTTTAAGCAAAAATGTTCATCAAAGATGGCCTTTCACCACTTATTTTAGCTGAAATCAAGACAAATCAGATTAAAAACAAATCAAGTAGTCAAATACCCATTAATTTGAAAATTTGATTTTAATGCAAAAGTAGACTTTCCTAAGCCTTGTTGGGCATCGATTAGTATAAAATAGGAGCTAGGGACTCAATTCCAACAACAAGAACACTTGAATCATCCCCTTCAAGCTCAAATTCAAGCTTTCTTACTCTACATAACCTAGCTGTGATCACCCTCTCTCTCTATAGAATTCTCTACATACCCCTCATCCTCAAGCCAAGCTACCACTTGTACAAGCTTCCCCAAGTCCTAGTCTATCAACAACAACTACCCCCTTTAACTGCTGCAATCCATAGCCTTGTTACCAAACACGTAGGGTTTGGGCCATCCTTCGCCATGCAAAACCTTTGCTAACCCTTTAAACCACCACATTGGGTGGTTTTTTTGCTCGAACTAACACCGCTATGCACTTTGCCACTCCTCAAAACCCAAGACCCAACCTTCGTTTGAGCTCTAGCAAGCCACCATACGAGTTATGCATTTCTACCACCGTCATTAACTCCCTAAAACCACCAAACGATTACCAAATGCCACCATGTAATGAGAATCATATGAAAGTGTGATTTCCCATTTGAAATTTGCCCAAAAACCACTCGTGGAACCACCTCAACGGCCTGAGCTTTGTCTTCTTCATCTCCTTCACCAATACATACTAGTCACGTAGATCCAACCTGAATTTGACAATCCAACCCGAACCGACTCCATACATGTGTATTGCTATACCTAGGGTCTAGTCTTCCTCTTTTTTTTCCTTTGTCTTGTATTATTTTATTTTACTTTTTTTTTAATATTTTCTTTCTTCTTTTCCTTAATGTCTTATTCTATTGTAAAAAGAATCCAAAAAAAAGAAAGAAAAAAGAAGACAACGAAAAAGAAAGACAAAAAAAAAAAAAGAAGAAGAAAAAAAGAGGAAGAAAAGCTTTGCAATTTTTTTTTTAAATTTTTAAGCATGTTTTGGTCAAAAATTAAAAAATAAAAATATAAAAAAGGAAAAAAGAAAAATAAAAAAATTATCACTTAGAAAAATTCATTTTCCAAATAAATAAAGTAAATGAATATTTTTCAAATTTAAGACTTCTTTTAGAAATTTTTTTGAAAATAGACACTTGAAAAAAAAAATTAGAACCCTTTTTAGAAACTTCTTTTAAAAATAAAATGGCTAAGAGATGTAAATCCGACTTATTTTCAAAATGAAATAACTCAACCCTTTAATATTTTCTAAAAATGAATTATGAAAAGTTTGATCTCAAATAACAAGTACTTTGGTACCTAAACAATTATAGAGTGACTTAAAATAAAGAAATTTTTATTTTCCCTTTTGTAAATAAATCTATTTTCTTATTTGCCTCTTATTTTTGTAAATAAAATAAATTTTCTTTCACTATAAATTAGAGTCCATCTTTAATATTTAAAAGGGTTATTTTGAAAAATAAAGTTAATCCCGAAATATTAAGATGACACCCGTTTAAGGTTTAATAAGTTAGCACCTGAACTTAAAATTTCTAGTTTTCCAAAATCATCTTTTTTAAAATGGTTTTCTTATAGATCAGTAGCTAAGTTAAAGTTAATCTATTCAATTGATTCTAACCTAATATTTTCCTGACCTTGATCGAATGGTAATTCCAATTTTTTAAAGGTTTAAAAAGAACTAGATTTTTTTTAATTCTTAGTTAAGCGTTTATAGCAAAGGGGTATAGGTTTTGATATGAGTCGAGTTAAGGAAAATATTGAAAACTAAAAATTTCTTACTTGACATTAACAACCAAACACATTTGCATTAATAGCTCAAGTTACATTATCTAAGCACATACACATGACAAATGTAATCAAACATTGCATTACACATAGAAAATGTAAGAGAACACTTACAAAACACAAGCTTCATACATCATCCATGGAGTTTCTAACATAAACACGTACATTCTCCATGAAAGCACAATGGGAAATCCATATTTTTCCCTATCCACAATTTTGCTATTTACTAAAATAATTTTACTGAAATATAAGAGTAGGGGAAATCCTTGTATGGATAAAAATAGTGGAGTAAGTACGTCTTTAAATGCTTTGCTTATATACAAAATAAGAAATATTCTAATTAGATTAGTCATTCATTGAATGATAAATCCCTACAAGTGATGACAATATACGATTTAAATAACAAAAGATCTAATATTGTGAAGGGAAAAGGTCGATTTGCACTAGTTCTTGCTAAACTCAAACAAAGGATAAGGAAAGAGCATTTGGGGTAAAGATGGCTTTTCTTTTTACTCTTCTTTCTTTCTTTGTTGTTCCTCTACCTATAAAGAAAAGCAACCAAGTTTAATGGCATGATATATTTCTACCATCTAAGGTATAGCACTACACTACTTCAACTAGTAGCACGGCATTTGTATTGCTCTCTCGTAACCCCGTTTTCATGGTTTAGGCTACTCCTTGGACTCAGTCTCCTCATCGAGGTCTCAATCAAAATCATTAGAAGCTTTAGCTAGCTCATTCCCTTCACAACATAGGCTAGTAATAATAAATTATTACTAAAAAAAACAACAATTGATTCATCTCCAGTCCCAGTCCCTTTCGTCGTATGCAATATGAGATCGAATACCAAAACTTCTATTTGGATTTTACTTTTTATTGGTGCTATTAGGAAATCTACATAGATAGGATCACATACTTGGTCACTCAATGCTATGAAGGATTTCACTCTAATGTATTCCATAATTGAATCAATTTAAGAAAGACCTAAAGTTAGGGATTTATCAATAGGTAACGTTGCTCTAATACCTAATCAAAAAGCCACTACGATAACAATAAAAAAGACAGTTGCAATGTGCCTTGAAAATGCAAAAACTCATTAAATTTTTAAGCTATAGTGCTCATTGTAGCATGGAAGTCCATCAAAATCTACTAAACTATGTTAAAACTAAGCTAAATGGGCTGGAAAGCTAAAAAATAAAAAGAAAGAACTCATCTAAAGTAAATTTGAAACCCTAAAATGGTGAACTGATTATGGATAGAAGAGGAAACAAACTTTTTTCATAGAATCATTATTAGTGTCCAGACACTAATAGTGATTGTATCTAGACATTAGATACGTGTCGTGATTCCCCTCTTTTCTTTAATGAAACGATGCATTTTGCTTCATTAAGGCTTAAACCCTAAACCTAGCAAGCATCCAAATACTAGAATGGATGGCGTATGCTTGCTATCTTAGGATTGCATTATGAGCATTTTTTTAACCCTTAACATCCAAACATCATGCCCTGCACTAGCAATCCTTCCTTTTGCTCTCCTCCTCATGTGTTCTTGAGCAAGTAAGGTTAGCATGAACATGCTAGCCCTATGGGCCTACAAAACATGTAAATTCAACTAAGTATAATCTAAAATCTCTCAAAATACATTGAAAGTACACAAAACTTAGTTGAACAGTTGTGAATTCCAATTACATGTAATTTCTTAAGTTTCCAACATGTTTAAATTAAGTTATGATAAGTGTAAGTAAATCCACACTTATCACACATCTACTAATAGTTTAATTATTTAACTTATAATGACTTGTTTTTCATTTGCTTATTCATGTAGGCTGAAGCCTTATAAAGGATCACTACAGCTTCTAATTTACCAACAATTGTAACTCTAGAGCTATCTCATGCCCTAAGCCTATCCGTACATTCAAATGATCCAAGCACATTAGGCCTTACTTCAAGCTCATGGAGCCCCAATTATATCCTCCTTTTACTCCTTTCTCATAAGAGACACCAAATGCTTACTAGGTTGGACACTCCTTCTCAAATGAATGCTCTTTGATGATCTACATCACCACCACAACCCAACCCCCCCCACCCCACCCACCCCCAAAAAAGTATATTCCAATGATGACGATGGATGGTCTAAAAAGTAGATCACATCTTGAATTGCACGTGTCTTCACTAGTATTAGAAGTAGAAGGAGATAAACATACAACTATTGATCATCATATGTACATAGTAACCAAATCTATATTGACATGCAAATAGAAATTCCTTTTGAAGATCTAGCAGTCTACTTATCACGTGGTACTTTGTTTTATTTAGCTATTGTGTCTGTTCTGTAAGTTAAATTAGTATGTTATGTGGTTTTAGTGGAGAATATATTGGCTTGGTGTTTGGGGTTGGGGATATAAACTGGTGTTAGATTGCAAGTTGGTATTTTATTAACGAATATGTGCATCTTAGCTTGTTTATTGATTGGTGTTGGACAAATTTTAGATTGTTTGGGGATTGTATTTTTTATTTATTTATTTTTTTGGGAACCAGTTTTACTACTGATTATCTGTTATTTTTTTTAGGTGGGTAACTAAGGGCCGATTCACAGTATGCGGCTAGTACTTTTTATAAAGCTGAATGTGCATACCATGTGCCTTCCATAATGTTGAATTTATATTGAAGATGCCTTCTCTAGAAATCGTATTGAAAGTGCACAGTATAGTGTTGTGCGCTTCATATACTCCTTTGCTATACCCTTTAGATATTTAGTTTTGCAAGGACCTTTCTTAATACTTTTTTTGAAAACGGCACCATTTGGGTATGAAACTCTGGAAGTTACCTACCTAATTACAGTCCATACTCGTGAAAATTTAAAATTCGACTGTCCGAATTAAATTCCTTCTTTATTACAATTTTAAAAAAATTGATTTTTTTCCTCTTTTCTTTTATCTTTTTCTTTTCACTCCTTAACGCTCTCTCAATCGGACAATCATCGACCACGTATCGATAAACACGATTGAATCAGCTCCCACACCATTTTTTCAAGAATTTTATACATTAAAATCGATTGAAACCATTGAAATAAACTGCAATAATAAAATATCTACACCATCATTGCTATCATTTTTAAGATATATTTTATATCTTATTCCATATGGGAATTCTCTCTATATGGTAAAATATTTATTTCTTTTTTCTAGACCTTGCAATGGCAATGCTCTCATCTGGTGCATGGAGTAATTAATTACATTCATTTATTTAATCTTGCAATACTTTATACCAAGAAATGGTCTCATCTTTTTTCAATCCTCAAGAAGTGGTTAGTGAATGAAATCAATACTTGTAAACCAGTTATATATATTTATTTATTTACCTTCTCTTTACTATAATGAACTTAACTGCACTGTCAATGAAAAGTACTAACTATTTAAACTTCCAATTTCTAAAATAATTTAGTAATTAAGTTTATAATAACACAGATCTAAATATTTTTTTAGTTATAAGATATAAAATTGTTCCATATTTTTCTCATTGTAACTTATAAGCTGGTTGGCTTTGGTTATTTGATGTGGGGGGCTACTTACCAGAATTTGCATTAATTTTGTGTTGCATTAAATCAAGAAAACATGTCTTGTCTTTGTCTTGATCGAAAATTATTTATGAGGAAAAAAATCATTCATGCTATAGTGTTCTATTAATTTTATGTTGAAATAATTTTGTTTTATAAAGGCATTTCATATTCCAAACTCAACTTCAACTTAATAAATAAATCATTCTTTTTTTTTTTTTTTTGCAAATTAGTAGATATGGCAATAATGCTACTAATGATATATTACAAGATTAGATTATTTGTCTTAGTGTAGAGTTTCAAATAGAAAATGATGTTTGTGCATTATGGGTTAACTGTGGAGCAAAAAGTGGTATTCAATGTTCAAAAGTTATATGATAATAAAAGTAGAATAGATGAAAGTTTTACTTCACCAAGATTTGTATGTGCTAAAGAAGGTAGGTGAAGAGAAAATAAGAAAATGTACTCACAAAAAATCTAAGAATTAGTGTCTTATAAGGATGGGCATTGTACTTATCCAAGAAACTAGAAATTATCGACTCTATGATCTCAATGTTGAGCATAGCCATGCTCTTTATCTTTTAGAAACCATTCACATGATGTCATCATAGAGAAAGATGTCAGATGCACATGGTTTAACAATTGAAGCAAGCAATTTTGGAATTAGAACTAAGCAAGTGTAAGAGCTAATGACATGAGAATTTAGTGACTTAGAAAATCATGGATATTCTAAGTTAAATTAGAAGAATTATCATGGGAGTAAAGGATGGAATTTGATATATGGAAAAGTTGGCGCTATGCTATACTTAGGTTTTTTCAGTAATAGTCAATAAAAAATCCATACTTCTTTACTATAATATGACTAGATTATGATGAATATATAATAGATATCTTTTAGAATGACTTAACAATGATAATAAATGTCATCACTTTTGGTACTACTTTCAACACAAACAACTAAAGGAACCATTTGAATTTTTGTTAATTTTAATCACCGATAGGAGCATAGTGATTTCCAAGGCAGCACTTTTGTATAATGAGACAATTGCTCTTCTAGTAATTGTTTGATACATTCCTATAAGCATATAATAATAATAAAAAAAATATCTATTGATAGTATTCATCCATCCAATTCCTAATGGCAAAGGCATCAAGAAAGTTGATGTAAAGACTTTCCACAAGTTATGCACTTGGCACATAAGGATTCGAATGAGTCAAACTGCTCATAAGTTACTTAAATTCAGCTCACTTTAAGCTTAGCTTGCACTTACTCGTGATAGAAAATGTATGGCTAGGAGACATTTATGATTTGAAGGAAAAATGGGCTAAATGCTACCTAAAGAATTTGGTGATAAGAGGAATGCAAATTACACAATAAAGTGAAAGTTTACATGGAAATTTGAAAGATTATCTACTATTAGACATGGATCCTCTATAGTTTCTAAGGTATTTTGAATGGGAGTGAATAACAAAAGATATGATGATTACAAGTTGAATATGATTCTAGCCAACAGTTGCTAAGGATGAAATTGTAAAAATCCCCCATTGTTAAGGCAATTAAGCTAAGTTTACACCTAAAAAATATTTAACATCTTTCAAGATATATATGAATTAATTGGAATACCTTACATAAGCTTGTGGCTCATATAATTGATAAGAAAGGAGATTATAAAGTATCATGTAATCTAACAAGCAAGGAGATTTTATATAGTTGTGAAATGTTTAAGACATTTGGAATTTTATGTTATCATACATTTAAGGTGTATGATATTTTAGATATTAAGTTTATACCTTAAGAATACATTAATAAGCATCAAACAAGGCAAGTAAAATAAATAAAATAAAAGAATAATCGCTCAATTGTCAGAAAAAGAATACAGAAAAATTTCTCCCCAATTGGTCAAACTAGCAACATAGGTATCAAAATTTCCAAATGATCTTACCTTACTCAACAATATTTGAAAAGAACCTAAAAACAGATTGAAGAGATTTGTAACAATTACATAGAATTGGAGAGTGAAAAGGGATTGAGAGATTCATTGACTTTAATAAGTATTATTCTATATGCTTATATATCTATATACTTTCTTATTGTAGAGTTATTTTACACTTTTTATTATAAAGCTTGACACTTTGTAAACATGCATACAATTTTTATCTTATTTAATAATAGGCAATTATTCGTTGGTACATAGAATCTGAGATCGGGTATCGTCTCGTGAATAGATTTCAAAACGAAATTCCCTCTTCCGTTCTCTAAGCCACCACACTAGTGAGGCTACCATTAAACTTCTTAAGTTTTTCATTCAAAATAAAATCTTTTTATGCTAGAACGAATAAAAAACACATGTTCATTTTTGTTCATTTTTATTGGGTTATCATGTATGATTTAAGCACTAATTTAGGGCATTTCCTTATGTTTTCCATTTAAATCACGTAGGATCCGGCCACACAATTATATTTATTTAATTAAATAATGTTATCAAAATATGAACATTAAAAAAAATTGTAGGAAATAAAAGATGAAGCAATTGTTGGCTAACCCTTTTCTTTGAGTAGTCAACAATGGCTACATATTAATGGCAAGTCGCAACTTGCAACTCTTAACTCACCTTTTAGGTAAGTTGTGTAATATACTAAAAGTTATAAGTGATCATCTATCATTTAAAGAGAGTTGTATGATCCTCTTATAGAGATGTATGACCGTATACCACCTTTGAACTTAAAAAGATAAAGAGGACTGGAAAAAGGTTGCTAAGTTAGAAAGGTATTTTTATTTTCTTTTTTCATTTAAGTTTTGTTGGTGTCCAGAATCTTCGATAACTTATTTAAATAGAATGAACCAATTTATCTATTTTTAGTAATACCCTCCAGTAAAGCTGTAATACATAGAAATAATAGGATGTTGTGGTCTCTCGTATAGGAAAATATGCATAATTTTTCTATGATTATTCTTTTCTTTCTTAACTTTCAGCAGTTTGTTTTTTCATTTTTGTTTTTGGGTACCTTTTTAATATTGGTTAATTAAATACGTATAACTAATTGCCATGTCATTGTGACATTAACTGAAATTTGCACTTATATAATCACGTCAGTTTTTCAGATGATAGGTGCTGACCTTAGAAAAAGTTTTAACTTCGTATAATTTTAAAAATTTAAGAAACAGTTGATGTAATTTACAAAGGTTGCCATTCGAAATGTATGTGGTTCGGAGTGGGATGAAGGACCATACCAAGTGAGATTTGGGAACAGTAGGCAACATCATTGACATGTCCTTATACTTCTACCAAAAACATTTGAAATGATTATATCCACTTCATCCACGCAGGGGGGGTGCCTTTACCTTTGGAAACCTTTGCCTCCTTGCCAACTCAAAATAAAGCGATGGCATAACAACACCAACACAATTAAAAAAAAAGAAAAAAGCTTCCCCCCTTTTTTTCCTTCTACAGTCCCTTCTGTCTTTAAACAGTCAACATAAAATCCCATTTGAAGAGAAAACTTGTTTTGCCTCCTTCCTGTATTGTTTCTGTGTCGCATTGTCTTGTCTAGGTCGTCTGTGGAATAAAATTGACCACACAAATGAACAGCAATCAAGCGGCGACGGTGACGGGAACAACAACAGCATCATCAGGAACCAAGTTCATAAAATGTGTGACAGTTGGAGATGGAGCTGTGGGAAAGACATGCCTTCTCATCTCTTACACAAGCAACACATTCCCAACTGTACCCCTTTTTTTATTTTTACGTTGGATAATTGTAAATTAAGCACAGACATTGCTTTGTTTTTACTTCTTATTTATTTCCTTTTTTTGGTGTTGTCATTTTTTCAGGATTATATTCCGACTGTTTTTGATAATTTCAGCGCCAATGTTCAGGCTGATGGGCAGACTGTGAATTTGGGCCTATGGGATACCGCTGGTTCTCTCCATCTCAATCTTAGTCAATAACCTTGCATCTCTATTTCAATTTTTCTTTTTTTTTTTTTCATTTACATTGCATATTACAACTTTAGTTCATTTCGTTAGGAAAATTAGTATTCAGACTTAATATTTTTCTATTTCAATTAAATACTATATTTGTTATGCCATGAGCCGGTAAATTTGGTTCCCATGCCATTCTTGATTCTTGAAGAAGATCCAAAACAAAAGTCGACATTTTTCATATAGGAAAAGAAAGCAAAAGTTAAGCACGACCTTTTCGTGTTGTGCTCTCCCAAATTGCCTCAGATACTGCATGTAGAAAGAATCCATCTAAGCAATACATAGTTTGGTATTTCGGGAACCTTGTAATCTAACATCTTTACCTCACTTTGTATTCCTGTATTTTTCATTCACACGTGTCGCACGATGATTGGCTTTGATGTTCTTAAAGTAAGTTTGAAAAAAGAAAAAAAAGTAAAATTAAGCCGGATTTATGCACTCATTGGTCAGGTCAAGAAGACTATAATCGTTTAAGGCCATTGAGTTACAGAGGAGCAGATGTTTTTGTTCTTGCTTTCTCCCTTATCAGTAGGCCCAGCTTTGAAAACATCTCCAAGAAAGTATTATGTCTCCCTCACTCTCTCTCTCTCTCTCTCTCTCTTTTGATTTTTTTCCTCTTTTTCTAATTTTACATTTACTTTTTTTTTTTTTTTTTAGAATTAAAATAAAAAGTCTATGCTTTTCTAAGTCTTTTCTCACATGTTCCTTTTTTCTTTACTTGTGCTGGTGAAGTGGGTTCCAGAGCTCAGACACTATGCTCCATCAATTCCAATTATCCTTGTGGGGACCAAATTAGGTGATGTGATTTCTTTTTCCATTTCAGTGCCAGTCTCAATTTTTCCTTTTTTATGATTCATCTTCAAAATGAAGTAAATAATTGACTTCGACGTAAATTAGAGGAAACACACACCTGCAAAGTTCAATTATATGAAAACCACCATTTTCTCTATCGATACTCCCATGTTCTTTATATTTTTTACTTCAATGTACTAATGTAATAGACTCTAATACTGAGTTTTCGCGCTTAATGATATCAATATAGAAAAATATGATTTGGGGGGTTCAACTTTGAATTGAATTTCACAAACTTGCTTCGCATGTTATAATTGAAAGATGGGCATATGTGCATTTTCCAGAAAATGCAAGATACATTATTTTCATCAGAATTATTCTAGTAAGAGTAAATTACTTGCTTCATGTGCACGTCTGAGAAAACTGTTTTTCTGTCGGGCAGATCTTAGGGAGGACAAACTGTTTCCGTTGAACTACCCAGGGGCATGTACCATATCTACAGAACAGGTTGGAATCACCCCCTAAGTTGTTCTGCTGGCTTTGGTTGCTTTCTTATTTTCGACCATCCAATCAAATTTGATTAGCAATCTATCGGTTCATACTTTATGGCGAATCGATCTTAAATGTTAATTTTATTTTTTTTAATTGATTTGATGCGAAAATATTCATTAGCTATTCGAGTTCGACTCAACATTTACTTGACTTCGATTTAAAAATAATAGAATCGAGCTTGAGCCTTATAATGTTTAGCTGGAATAGCTTACGAACCTAATAATGCTTGAGTTGGATACTAATACTAGTCAAGTTTCAATATTAATATTATTATAATTAAAATAAAAATATATATTTTTTAGAATAAATCGAATTCAAATAAATTTAATTAAGTCGAGTTTGAGCTCAAAATTCAAAGTTCAACCAAGCTCAAGTTTAGCTCGAGCTTGAGTTCAGTGCTGTATTATTTCGACTTGGCTTTTTGTGAATGATGTATCAAGAGCCAGTTTGCTCTGTTCAGCAAGTATGATATGAATTAGTATTTGCACACTGAATCCATAACAATCAAATCAACATTGTCTCTGCTTGCACTCAAGCAATGGATTATGAGCATTTTTCGCATTCTCATATTCCACAACCAAATCCATCTTATTTTCCTGCATAATATGCTCTAATTTATCATTGGTTTCATTTACAAGGGCGAAGAATTGAAGAAGCAAATCGGAGCTGTGGCATATGTGGAATGCAGCTCAAAGACACAACAGGTCTGTCCCTTCTTATCAATGGTACTTTTTTTTTTTCCCAAAGGTCTGTCCTGTTTAGTATCCAAGGGGTAATATAAACAAAAATAAATTCTAAAAAAAATCAATGAAAAATGCATCTATTTTTACATATGATATCAATAAAAGATATATCTATTTATACATATAAAATCAATGGAAGATGTACCTATTTCTACATATAAATTAGGGTATAAAAAATGCGACTACACGTGGACCCTACTTTCTATGTATCAAAAAATCAATGAAAAATGTACTTATTTTTATATATAAAAAGTACATAGAAAAATATGAGAATGCGTGAAAATCCCACTTTCTATATATAAAAAAATCAATAGAAGATTTACCTATTTCTACATTTAATATATCCTACATGCTTTTTTTTTTTTTTTCAAGCAAAAACCTATTGCCCTCCAGCAGTTGCTTCCTAGGAGAAAAGAGTAATTACTTGGTAAAATCGACTTTCAGAGTATTATGAAGCATTGTTCTGTAAATTACATATAACCGATAGAGGAAATTTGGGGATAAATGCAATGCATGCCCATATTTTGATTTTTGGGCAACTTAGTGTCTTAAGTTTTTGTTCTTTTTCAATTTAGTATCTGTAGTTTCATTTGGTTGCAATTTAGTGAAATTTGGATACTAAATTGACCAAATTGAAGATAGAGGCACTAATTACAATCAATTTTGAAATTGCTGACACTAAATTACCAAAAAAAAAATAATAATTTAGACAATATATTGTCGAACATTAGAGATACATATACTTGCGGTCCATTTATCCTCTGAAAATGATTACAGATTTTAACAATATTGTAACATCCAAGGGGTCCCCAAATTGGGTGATGCCATTCGAATAATCAAGCAACCATCTAATTTCTTCAATACTTAGATATTGCCTTTCTAAAGCTACAGAAAAAAAATGAGGCATTTGTGTTCATCTCATGGAAAATGCAGAATGTGAAGGCCGTCTTCGATGTGGCGATCAAGGTGGTTCTGCAGCCTCCGAGGCAAAAGAAGCAAAAGAAAAGATTTGGTCTCTGTCACATCATTTGAAAAATTCCATATGACATGAAGTCTGTATAATCGCAAATTGACGAGTCTTTGGTCTGGTCTTCCTAGTGGCGTTTTGTCACTGTTTGTATATTCTATTTCATACTCCCTTGACAATGATTCAGATATATTATTTCTCTATTGGGTTTTTAAGTGCAAAGTGACGAATGCTGCAGCTTGATTACAAGTTGGGACCTTGAGCAGTTACGAATCCATGATCTGTTCTCTATGACTGCACACTGTGTAGGGTAAATCTTCAGAGTGCCAATGGAAGTGTTTCAAAAAATAATGCCTCCACCTAATTTTTTTCATCTTTTTTTTTTTTTGTGATGACGAATCTTCTCCACTATTTTAATTAGTAATCGAATGGCATATAGTCTACATGGGATCAAGCTAAGATGGAATTTGAGTTGCAAGGGCATTGAATTATTTCGAATTTCTGCCCATGTTTCAAAGTTTGGATGTCTGACCACATGTCAACCACATTTATATCCTAATTTGATTGATGAGTGCTATATTAGCTTGAATCTTTTCAATCGTGAAAAACGAAAGGAGGTTTTGTATGTTTTTAATATCATGAGAATTAGCTAGTGACCAAGCACAAGATTCGCTCTTATAAGACAATATTTCCGACAAGTATCTGTTGATTGATGCTTTCAACTTCGTCTTTGTTGGAACGAGTCAAGTTTGTACTGATATTTTCAATACCAATATTGGCCAAAACATAACATGGTACTACAGCCTCCTGGAACCCTCCACACCCAGCAGCCACCCACCTATCAAAAACCACCATATCCACCTAATCAGCCACCATCACTAGACACATCGGCGTTGCTGGATTTATCTTACATCCACAATATATAATGAACGGTTGTTATTCATACCTCTTTTAATAACTTGTAACTTCCATTTACACCATTATAATCTTTCATTCTTTATTTGAATTTTGAGTTATAAAAAAATGATTGACAATTCGTATTATTATATCATGTCTTGTTTCTATATCTAAACGGATTCATGTATCAAAAATCCCAACCTGTGACACATCCTTTTTATTAATCATGTATAAATAGCTCAACCCATGATCTACTCTATCTTGTGTTTGAATTGAACTAGCTTATCATCTCTTCTAATTGTATACTAATTTGTTTGCTTTTTAAACTATCAATTCCATATTAGTTGCTTATTGATAAAATTTTGTTATAAAATTATTTTATGTTGCTCTACTTAATAAGGTGCTTTCTCTATTTAAAGTGCCTCATATGCCATTAGTACTAGAATACAAAGTATACAAATAATGAATAAAAAAAATTATTACTCTTTTTTGTGAGCAACAATTAATTATTAATTATTTATCAACTCTTTAAGGATCTAAATGATTTTGAAAGATTGAACTAATTTTTAATTGATATGCTAATTATTATTTCATAACAATTATATTACTTTTAAAGAACCTTGTTTAGAAAAGTTCACAGTGACAAGTTTCAAAATCTAAATCCTTGAAATGCTGATTCTTATTTAGACAAGTATTAAATTTATACAAACTTTACAATCTAGTCCTATTCCATTTAGTTTAATTTATTTGGTTTATTGAGTTTTATAAAACAATTTGCAAGAAAAAGAAAAAGAAAATTTCTAACACAAATATGTAAGTAATTTTCTACAAAAGGTCTTAAATAAAATTAACAACAATGGATTAGAAACCTGATTAGATGTAGTGCAGATGTGACTACTTGGATATGGAAGTAAGATGAAGAGGGAAGAAAGAATCATCCTTAGTTGTGATTTCATGTCTTTTACATTTTGTTTTTGTTTTTTCTTTTCATTTTGCTCTTGTTTTATATTATTACATTGGTGGGGGAAAATAGGAAAAAAAAATAAAAAAATATAAATATAAATTTAATATTGAACGGATTCACGTATCGAACTTAGGCATGTTCACGTAACTTTTTTATTTAAACAGATCTAAGACCTAAATACGGACTAGAACACAAATTTATCCATGCTTTTGAAACATTTATGTGAACTTGAATCCATTAACCGAGAAAGCAGTGGCAAATATTATGAACCCCGATTGTGTTCTTTTCTTAGCTTTGCAATAAAAACTAGTAATTTAAATACCGAGTATCACGTGACTTAGGTGCCGACAACTTTGAAAATTATTGATTGCTCAAACTCATCATATAATAACACTCACATATATCCTAAATAACAACAACAATAATAATGGCAACTTAATAAAAACACAAATCGCTGGGGTGTTACAAAATAAATTTCAAAAAAAGAAAAGAAAAGAAAAGAAAAAATCCAACCTGTGGAACAGATACCCCGATTATCGACTTTTTTAGCAACGTCACTACACATGCTACAGATTATTTATTTTTCTTCCCATAATCAATGGCATTCGCTTAAGAAATTTTAATGGATAAAATGGATCAGTCGTACTCCCAAGCATTAATCAACTCCAAAGCTATGGCTCCTATCCCACCGTGGCTGTTGTTGGTGCGGGTCGCTTACTCGGCTTTGGCCCCCGCCTTCTCCATATATCTTCTCTTCACGATAACCGGACATGACAGTTTATATATGTTTGGCCGCCATAGCTGCCTAAAATTACTTTGCAAAATGTCGGATGTTTATTAGGCTGTATATAATTTCCGAGGCATGCACTTCCTACCCTTCAGCTATCGATGGGTAAAGGTGCTTGATGATGGAGATTCCATGATATCGACTATGAGCTAAGAACTGGAACGATGGGTCAGGAACTAAACCCGGCCCGACACACCTGAAACCGCCCAGGTACCCATCGGTTCCATATGTCTAAGGGAGTTCATAGCCGTAGAACCGTGCACGAAGTCCATGGTATTCGATGCAAATGTTCTTTTGAGAAAAACGAAATAAAAAATAAAAAATGAATAATAAAATAACACTGAAAGTTTTCAAACTACTTTCAAGTAAATTAGGAAAAACTATTTCCAGTCGACAGGATTTTGTTATTAACAACATAAAAAATAAATATATCCTTCAAGGATATCGGTAAAATCAGTATTTCCTAGTTATGAGAAATTAACATCTATCTTGTAATTTTCTTTACAATTTTCAGACTTGTACACACAATACTAGTATTATATTACAGCTCAAGTTGAATGTAATTTAATAAATAGAAATGCTCTATAACTCCTTTCAAAAAATGGACTGAAGACTACAATCTCTCTCTCTCTCCCTTTTTTTTAAGTGTGTGAATGTTTTTTACAACCAAAAAAAATAAAAAGAAAAAGAAAAAGTAGGTTAAGGCAATTCGTGTGTCAAAAGCCAAGAACCGCCAGAACCAGTCCGAGGAAATGGAGCAATTACAAACCGACAGTTTGGACCAGTTCAAGAACCACTCTCAGCTCTAAATTGAGCCATCATCTACAACCCTTCGAACATAAATATGCAATTAGAAAACTTAATCCCAACGCATTAGAGCCACATTTATCAGAATCTTGACAGAAGAGTATCGAGGCTAAGAACCCGGATGCTTGAGGATACATATTTTTGCTACACTTATGCAAGTGTAAAAACAACAATAACAAAATAGCTACGAAAAAAAACTTTTAAAATTTTTTTTTTTTTTTTAAAGGGCTCCCCTTAAGGAACTTAACAAATGAAGCACAGAGATACTTAAAACAAAAAAAAAAAAAAAAATGTAAAGTTACTGACATGACATTTTATGGAGTATCTTTTTAAGCCTACAGTCTGAAAAGAAAAGTCCGTGCATTCGATAGCAGAGTAACCCAAAATTATTATGCATGGACCTGCTGCACAGCAGAGGACAGAACCGCACATATACTAAATGAATGATCATTGTGGCAGGTATCGACGCAATGCGCGCATTTTCCACTCTTCAATAATTAAAACCCCCCCAAAAAATAGAGCTGTCCCTTGTGAACACTTGTGGGCGAGTTTCATCCGAAGCACATTTAAGAGACCAAGAAGCCATAAAGACCATGGATGACATTAGAGCAGCCTAAAAACTGCAATACCCATGGCCAAAAATGAACTCTTGGTGACTGCACAGGTTTTGCATACCACCTCTACTCTAGAAGATTTTCTAAACATTTGTTATAATATTTAATCTTCAATATCAACGTAAATAATCTAAAAGAAATGTCCAAATAGTGGAGGCAGACAAAAGGAAACAGCCCATAAGCCATTAGTAAACCATGACGGAAAAATGTCATGCAAAAATAGAATAAAATAACTTCTTTATATATATATATATATAACAAAATCATTTTTAACATTTTTTACTGGTTTAATCCATGGTCGTTAATCATCACAACTAGTGGTAGACCAATGCCATGGCCTTCCACCACCCTGTACCACTAAAACCCACTATTATCTTAAGAATTGCAATGATATCTGGCAATGTCAATAGCCTTAATGTTTTTCCAAACATACTAACCCAAGGAAAAAACCAATCCAGACAGCTTCCAGTATGGCAGAACGTTAGACAATAAGACTTCAAGTCCATCACGCCCTCAGATGAATGGTTAATTCAAAATTAAAAATCGCAAAACCCATTTAAATTTTTCTGCAAGTAGTACGAAGGGAAAACAGTTATCCACTTCAGACTGCTGTAACTACCAAAAGCTCGAGACATCCTATGTTTGAAACAAGCGTATCTTGAACCAGAGTTCTGGTTTAATATGCCTTTCCACCAAAAGAGCAAACAACCAAGGAATCCACGCCGACCATCATTACCATACACGATCTACTGAATGTACACTGAAATCTCATAAAGGAAAATACGTACTCTGTTTTCAGAAGTCAATTCCAACAGTGTAGCATGAGAAAATCGTATGAGGAATATGTCTCAAGGACCTCATCACTCCAAGAAGTAAACAACACAAACGGTCGACAGCCGCTTATGGCGTTGATATCATACATTCTTGCAAAAAAGTCATTTATGGCTGTTACCAATCTTATATATTGTATTGGAGATAGGTCCAATCCATAAGAAAGTCAACTGTAGAAAGATTCCAACTTTTAAAACATGGGACAACCAGAAGTCAAACAAAGCTATCAAAGCACTTTCCCCATCAAAGAATTTAGGGGTAGAGGTTTAACCCAAATAGAGAATCTGCTGTTAATGATTCAAACTTGGGTAATAACAATTATGTCCATAGACCATGCTACTTAGGCTTGCAATGATGAAATGTCCAGTTCCTAAAAACAAGACATGCAAGTCAAAGGATTCTCCCCATTGTTTCCTACAAGCTTAGTCCATCTGATATGTGCTCCAATCATACAAGATAATAAAGCTTGCAATGTCACATCAAAGTGGAAAAGTGAACTTAAACAGCCGCATGTTTTTAAGCATTCTACCATCCATTACCAAAAAGGTACCAAGTATTCACAACCAAAATGCACACTGGCACTTACCATTTTAATGCCTCGGAGAACAAAAAATTACACACCCACATTCACTCAAAGTTTTAAGGCATCCCATATAGTTCCATACACCATAAATATGGAGGAATGGTTACTTTTGCTTCAACTTACTTTGAAAGCAAGTTCTTGTACCTTTCATAAATTTTAGTAGAGTATCATTACGGGTGTTTTTTTTCATGGATGCAATGCAATTGCGTCTTCTGTATCCTTTCCAGTGAATACAGCTCCGAAATATTCTCATGATAACTTAAGACTTTAACCAATATAGTCACAGCTTAGGAACTCTTAGAAATTTTTGCAAATACTTGAAACTCTAATTATGTACTTTTGTCCATAGACAAGGGTATTTCACCACCTCAACATAGTCCCCCCAATGAGTTCTTCAGAAAGAAGTTAAACATGGAATAAATACAAATCACAAGCTACACCTCTGATTTCATCTCTATAGCTGAAATTCCTTACAGCATCGAATTGTGCTCTGAAAATGGCCAACATATTATTTCTCTTGGGCAACCCAGAACTTTAAGCTCGAACATTCAATTATGACATAATGGAAATGCCCTTCTCATAAATTTGGCCACACACAAGCTAGCTCCAGATCCTGATAGGTTATCTGTTCCACAGACAAATTCACTTGTAATGCACTGTCTCGGTTCCATCACTTACACCTCTTACATAAGAGAGGTGCCAACTTATGAATAACGATAACCGCAGCTGAAATGCGGGTAGACAAATATACCTCTTCAAACCATCCAACTAGAGTTATCTTATGTTGGCCCCAAAAAAATAAAAAAAAATTAGTTATCTTATATAGTAAAAAAGCAAGCGTACCTTAATAATATGAACCAGAGCCGCTTGGACCCATATAACTATTACCACCTGCACCACGACTTGAGTACATTGATGAGTAGGAGCTACCACCAACCTGCAATAGAGTATAAGACAGATTTCTGAGCAAACAAGCAGTATTACCAATCACCATACCCAAAAGAAGGAGAGAGGAAGGAAGAAAAGGGGGGAAAAAAGGAACAGACAAATGAACAATAGAGATGTTTATGGGAATACATTAGATCCACCTCCACGAGGTACATAATCACCACTGTAACTTGAAGAGTACATGCCACCAACATCACTGCTGCCATAGGAACCTAATAGGAGATGAAAAAGAAAAATTAGCACCAACAAACATAAAATAGATGTTTGATGGACAAAACAAACCTCAATACCCCCCATCTCACCTCCATATCCCATGCTTTGACGGCTGCTGTAAAGACCATGAGAATCTTGGCTGGACATGGAGCTTCTACTCCCACCGTATCCCATACTAGATCTTCCAAGTCTAGAACATATGAAGAGGTTAGCCAAGAAAGTAAAAGAAAATCCATAACAGGGTAACAGTGAAACACGAAAATTCACACCTGTCTCCATAGGCATCACTGTAGTGGGAAGCACTGCCACTGAGATCATATTCCAGACGAGCTCTTGATGGACGGACTCCTGGATCGGCATAACGTGGAGGAACATCATCCTTCCATTGCATGAAACAAGGGAAAAAAGGACAGCCAATCATCAAGATGCTTTATTATACCTCCAGGAAACCATAATGAGTAGATTGCTAAATCTTTCAATTTGCAAAATTAAGCAAAATAAAATGACCAACCAGTGCAGAGTAAGGACGTTTTGACCCAGACACAGAATCATAGTCCCGCCCACGTCCTTCTCGATAGCTTGGAGGCCTTTCAAACCTCTGGGCATAACTTTCCTCTGGATACTCTCTCCTAGCAACAGGACGAGACGTACTCCTGGGCAGCTCAGAATAACCAGACCCACGAGCAGGATACTCATCTCTATATGAAGAGCGTCTCTCAGGTACAATCCTAGAGCCATAATCAGCAGGAGCTCTGCTTCTGGGAGGAGGAAGCTCCTCACGCCTTCCATATTCCCTCTTCAAGCTACTCTTGGGATATGATGGAACTGCTATGACAGGAGAAAAAATATGTATAAATTTACATTCAACTCAATGTGCAGCCACACAGAAGAACAGAAAATATACCAGGCAGTGCTCTCCTATCATATGACCTAGATGGCGGAGGCAAAACCCTGGGCCTTGGAGGTGGCATAGCAATGACAGGACGTCTATCTCTTGCGGGAAGAGGCCTTCTCACACTAGCAACAGGTACACGACCACCAACACCCCTTGTTCCACGTGCAGGGAAGCTTCGTGGAGCTGGACGAGCCCATAAACTTCTCAGACCACGTGCACTTCCACGTCCTGAACGGATATCTCCACGACTAGCACGCTTCCCTTTACCCCTCTGCAATGGTCTTGATAACCTAGCCCTAACCTTTGCCTGCAGAATGGCCATAACCAAATTTTAAACAATCAAAGGGCATATCTAAACCACCCACAAATTCAAACCCACCTCCAACCCACAACCCCCAAACAAAAGAGAGGGCAAGTGGGTCTTGCACTCTGTGTATGAGAGAGAGAGAGAGAGATCAAACCTTATTGTCACCTTCTCCTAACTCTGCATTGTTAATGCTTTTAGCACATGTAACTGCTGCCTCATGAGTATCGAATGTAACAAAGCCAAAATCCCTTCTCTTGGCAGAGGGCATATTCCGAGCAAGCTCGACTTTTTCTATCTCACCAAACTTCTTCAATGCCTCCCTCACACGGTCTTCATCCCATGCAGGAGGCAATCCATCCACAAAAACTGTTTTGACCTGCAAATAAGAAATTTTATGAGCCATGTAGAAAGAAAGACTAGGTAAGAAATCTGCAAATAAAACTCATGTAGAAAGAAAGACAGCCAGTCTTCATCCAATAGATTTGTAGCAAAAATATAGGGATTAGTGATTAAGAATTCAGTAGCATACATGTTTTAGAAAAATGGTCAACAAGTACATTCCCCCACTACACAAGCCTAGTCTCTAGATTATTGACATTCCTACATGATCACATTAAATGAGACCAAACAAACAGAGGAACGAACAGTCCCTTGCCCATAGTTTAAAACTTTTACATTGTTCCCAGAGAGAATTATATACACTACCTGCGCCATTATTTCATCTCCAGGATCAATGAAGGAATCTGCAAAAGAAACCTTAGCAGGTCGATCCACTCCAAAAGAAATATCTCTTTTTTGAAGCCTCTTAAAAGCATCCATTGCATCAGAACGAGATGAAAATTCCAGAAAGGCAAAGCCCCTATTCATTCCTTCATTGTTACTATCTTCAACCAATGTTATGTCCTCAACATTGTCAACACCATAATGTTTTAACTTCTCCTTCAACTGGATAAATTAGCAACATAGAGGGTGAGAAATATGGTCCTTTTGAACCATTAAAAAGCAAATCACACTTGATGGCATTAGACAAAACCAGCAAATGAACTTACAGCTTCCTTTGTCCATGTCTTACATATGTTACCCAGAAAAAGGGTATCACTGTCTTGACTGGGAGTCACACCGCACTGTTTTCCATTAATCTGAAATTTTACTCATATAGGTTAGGGACATTAACAGATATTTGCCGGCTTGTACTTTCATTCAATAAAAACTGAAAATCAAAATACCACTGGATTTTTTAGTTCTGTAACAGCTCGTTTGGCTTGTTCAACAGTTGCAAATCGCAAGAATGCAAATCCCTTGTTCTTTTTAGTTTGAGGATTCATCATGAGCCTTACTTCAGTAACCTCACCAACTGGAGTAAAAGCTTTTCTGAGGTCATCCTCAGTAGCATCCTTGTCTAAGCCTCCAACAAATATCTCAAATTCTTTACGCTTCCGCCTCTCCTTGAAAACTTCATGATGCTCCTCTTCCTCCACATCACCCAACCCAGGATGCTCTGGCTCTTCTCCAGCATGTTCTTCTTCTTCTTCTCCCTCAAGTTCTTCGTGAATATCCTCCAACTCTTCTTCAGCCACATCACCATCTTCCTCTTCCATCATCTGCTCCTCTTCTGGTTCTTCCTCCCCTTGATGCCCATCCTCCTGAGCATCATCTTGCTCCATCTCCTTATCATCATATTCTTCTGGCTCATATTCCACTTCATTATCCTCCAGGTCCAGTCGCTCATCTTTCCCATACTCATCACCAGATTCTTTCACCTCTTCCTCTTCTGCTATGCAATCCATAGCATTTTAGTTCCCCATCTTCGGTCAGTTTATGCTCATTAAAACATTAAATAACAGGTAAATATCTCTTTTCCACCTAAGTAAGCTACTTGATGACTTACATAAACTATGTTTCTTTTGGGGTAACCAAGCATTCTCGAATTAGCAAAATTACTAAGCCTACACCCTGCCGGGGATTTTGAATTCAAGCCTCCAACAACGGCCTTACATGGACCAACCTCAGAATCTAAACAGATAATTGATACAAAAAGCTTATTTTCCTTTTTCAGTCTCACAAAGAAAAGCGCAAAGATCCCAAGTTTACCAACCAGAAGAATAAATTAACAAAACCCAGCGATCAAATCACAAGAAATGCATCAACCACAATCAAATCAAAGCACCTCATCACCTACAAAGCAAACGTGCAACACCTAGAAGCTAAGAAAAGACGCAATTAAGGAAACCGTGACACAAATCGATATTAAAGCATACATAATATCACACCCACAACGTAGCGATCAATCCAAAAATCAAAGACAGCTAATTATATATGAAAGCGTAAGAATTTCCCATAATAAACCGTTATTATATACCCAAGATCTCTATGCATCGACTTCCCCAAAAAATAGTATCAAGAACAAATCACGGTTCCACCGAACATAATATTAGAACTTTCAGATTAAGAAAAGAAACGTACTTGCAACAGACACAGATCCGTTCCCAGCAGTAGCAACAGCAGTCCTTTCAGGTTCCTCTTCCGGTTCAGATTCCGGTTCTGTCTTCTCTTCGACTGGTTTAGGCTTCTCCGGTTCCTGCTTTTCATCCAGCTGCTGTTCTGGTTCCGCCTTCTTTTCCACAACGACCGCTTCTTTTGCCGGTTCCTCCACCTTGACAGGCTCCTCAACCGTCGGAGCTTCCGCTTGCTGGTTGCTCTGCGTTTTCTTGGCCGATCTTGGGGTCCGCTTTGGACCTGATCCAGCCGCACCTCTCTTCACTGCTCGTGGAGGCATGGTATAAGCACAACAAGTTGCGTTGCGGAAGGAAATTCTAATAGTGCAGACAATCAAGAATGGGTCTTAAAGAGTCGACTGCTATGTATTAAGGAAGAAAAGAGTTACGATGAAACCCTAGTTTCCGATATAAGAGCAGGACTAGGGCAGGGTCGTTGGTTGGGTATAATATTATTTTCTGGGGAGATCTGAAATGAAAAGATAAGACAAAAATAAAATAAATTACTTGCAGGGTAAGCTAGGAAATGGGGCCTCCTTGACGCGTGGATCCTTTGAGATCGATAAAATTTTAATATTTTGGAATTTATCACCGGCTTAAAAACTAGTTAAGATTTATTTATATTAGCAGCTAATAGGAAGGATATGGATGCCTAAAGTTATAGAATATGTACGTGTACATCAATTATATTTAAAGTAACTACTTATAATTACCAATTTGATATTTTATAGTTTTATTCATTATATAGTTTGTAAAAGAATTCAAAACCATCTTACAAATTCTCAACAACCATCTATCCAATTATGTAATTATTATTTTCTATCGTCTAATATTTGTTATTTTGTATTTATTTATTATTTAATTCCCTAACATTGCTATTATTTAAAAAATTCATTACACTTTTATTTGATCAATATTTACTACTATAGTAAAAAAAAATTTCTTAGAAAATTTCTTACAATTTAAATTTTACTAACGTATATTATTGATGTTCTCTTATATTATTGAGTTAAAACATTTTTTTTATATTTTTATACATGTAATGCAAGTGAATTATCCACTAATGTGTATGTGTATATATATATATATATATATATATATATAAGTAGATGTGTACCTGTATGGAGTGTATAAAAATTAAATCTAACAACATAATAATTTTTAACACAACATAATAGCTCAATTAAACTATATACATGACTTTTTTTTTTTCTAATTATATCACAATTTCGAGAGAAAGAATTGAAATAGTTGAGACTAGTGTTTATAATGGCCTTAAAATACATAACCTATGGTTGAAGAAAGAAAAAAAAAAGGTAATGCATGCGCTTTTATTATCATATTTTTACTAAAGGTAATTTTCAAATTGAAAACTTTAAATTATCAAATGTATGTGTTTGAAACTAACATACATTTATATTGCGTGTGCAAAAATTTAAAATAAATCAACATTGTCAAATTAAAACAATAAAATTTCAAAATTACGTGTATAACTATTGAAAAGAAAAACAAAAAATAAATTACATTTAAAATTGAATTAATAAGCATGATATTTTGTTTATTACACGATTTTATGTGAATATTAAACTAATAACTTCCAAAAGTACTGATTAACTTAACAATATTATTAAAATTAACAACTTTAAAGGATAAATTTTTTTAGCTTATATAATTTTAATAATCCCACTAGCATGTTATCTTAAAAAAGAACTCCAAAACTATGGCATTCTAAAAATAAGGGTAAAATAAAATACTAAGATCTTATTTATGTTAAAAGAAATTATGTGTCAAAATCAATTTCATTGTATAAACAAATTGATGGAGGTATTTGACAGAAAACATACATAAAGAGTGGATTACGAGCAATGGATCAAAAAATTAATTTGTTATGACTTTGAAGTCATATTTTTACTTTTCTTCCGAATCTCTTTATAGTTTTCTCTATATTTCATTACAGTTTTCTTAAACAAAATCTTATACTTGAAATTATGAAAGTTCTGCCAGTTGCTTTATTGAACCATAAATTACATGTAAACATATAATTATTTATATTTTAAAAGGTTTATAAATAAAAGGACATTTAGGAAGAAAGAACATGTATAGTTATCTATATTTTACAAACTATTGAATATAATAGTGTCCAATTAATAAGATATAAATAGAAGACTTTAAAAATAATAAATAATATTTTCCCTTGTTTGTCTTTATAATAATTGATTTTAATGGATCTCGTTTAACAAACATATAGGATACTTAAAATATCGAATATTAACATCCCAATAAACCAATTAAGAGAAGATATTATTGCATCTTTGAAATATTTTGCCAATTTATTTTTAGGAACTTCAACGATGCAAAACGATATGGTTAAATATGTAATTCCATTAAAAATGGGAAAGAATTGCGAAAATATTTAGTGATAATTACTGTAGAGTACCGTAGAATTCCAATCAATTTTTATGTTGTGAATAA
The DNA here is from genome assembly GCA_024138015.1 of Lumnitzera littorea. Lineage (NCBI taxonomy): Eukaryota > Viridiplantae > Streptophyta > Magnoliopsida > Myrtales > Combretaceae > Lumnitzera > Lumnitzera littorea. The sequence goes on along the minus strand of JAMXBB010000001.1, from coordinate 10,473,892 downwards.
ACATTACTTGTATGCTTTCCTTTCAATTCGCGGTTCTCTGTCAATCAACAATGTTCTTACAAAAAATTGCGGGCACGTTATTTTAAACAGTTTATTAATTTGTGGAAGAGAGGGGAATGGATAATGTGTGGATTTTCTAATTACCACTGAAATATTATCAATACTTAAATACCATTCAATTAGTTGCACTAGCTTCCTGACAAATGGTATGGAAACGAATACATAGTATTTCTTTAACAATATAGAATAGATAATTTAATAGTGGTTTGAGAAAAATAAGTTAGCTTATCATAATGATATCCTTCTGCAATAATACTATTATAACATATGTCAAGCAAGCTTGAGTGAATCCGAAAACATTTGCACTTGAAATTGTGTACTTAAGCTAATTCCCAATTTAAAAAACACATAAAAATTCATAAACAAATTGTGAAAGACATAGAGTTTAGCATGAATTGTGGGAAGAAGTTGTACTTATTTATAAAGTTAGAGTTATGAATATCACCTTAATAGTAGTTAAAAACTTTTTGACCAAATGATTGAAATAAATTCATTAGTATTTATTAATATGGTTTATTTACTACCTTTATCCTAAGGCATTAGCAAACTCACTACAAGTAGGTAAAAATAAACAATTTGGGGATTATTTTTATCCAGGTTTAGAGAAGAAGTATAAAGAAAGCAAGAAGTGTTATTAGGGTGGTAACTCACAAAACGTTTTCAAGATGACCCATAAGTAAAGGGTAATAGGAATGAATCAAATCATACACCGAAAAGCGAAAAGAATTTGACCCAATTACAAGGTCTCATAACGAGGACATCGTATATTTGAAGGGGATAGATTATGATATCTTGTACAAGTATGGAGTCTTACATGCATTATAGCAAAGGGTTGTACTTATTTATAAAGTTAGCATGGTAAATGTCACGTTAACAATAGTTAAAAACATTTTAACCAAGTAATTGAAATAGATTCATTAATATTTATTGACATGATTTATGCATTGCTTTTAACTTGAGATATTACACAAACTTACTGCACTTTGAGGATAAAGGGAGTAAGAAATGACAAAAGACAAACAAAATATGAAAAAGCAATTGAAACAAAATCACATATAATTAAAAAAAGAAAGAAAGATAACATATAACTAAATAAAACTATCCAATTAGGTAGAAGAATCTATGTTACATCTAATAAATTAGAATTTAAAACAATTTACTTATAGACACCCTAATTTTGTCTGGTTTCATTTCATCTTCAACTTAAAAACCCCTATTTTTGAAAAAAGGAAAAATAATAAAAAATCCTAAAAGAATGGATACCAAAAATGGAAAAATCAAGAAAATAAAAAAAATGAAAAATAGTAAAACGAAAAATACAAAAAAAAAACTAAAAAATGAGGAAAACCACGAAAAATTCAAAAAGAAGAAAAAAAATTCAAAAAACTCAAAAAAAAAATCATAAAAGTATCATATAGTGGTCCATTTACATCAATTTAAGATAAAAATAATTTTCTAAGGTCAAAAGCAATTTCAAAAGTCAAAATAGATATATACAATTTTATTGAATTAGGGATTTCAAATAAAATCGAGCATTTATTAAAAATTAATTTTTATGGCCCGAATTTGGCTAACTTATTTTAAAATATTTTGAAAATACGCATTTTTAGGAGATAATGACTTCCAATCAAAACTCAATTGGATTTAAAATGATTGTTTTGTGGTTATTTTGAATAAAAGTTGAATACAAATAGAAAACAAGATCATAATTTAGTCAAATTAGACCATCTTTGGCTGTATTATTTTACATATTTCTATTAGACTCGAAAGCTGGATGAAAAGGGAGATGCAGTTTCCAAGAATTTAGATAATTGATGGGATGTTTTTAGAATAAATAAATTGAAAAAAAAAAAGAAAAAAGAAAGAAAGAATTGAAATAGTAGCAAAAGGGAAAAATAAACAAAAAAAAGGAAATATAAAAAAGAAGAAGGGAGACAAGGAGTAACACGTGACAGCCTAGCATAGCATCCAAGAGGTTCCTAAGTGCAATGTGGCTCCACTCTCTTAGCATCATGTGGTGCGTAGGGATCAAAACTTTAACCTAACTTTTTTCTCCACCTCCACAATGTCCAAAAGCTTCAAAATAAAAATAGCAACTTTATTAATTTGTACATGTATTTTTCTACTTAATTTTCACCAACCTTTTTGGTTATTAAAAATCATGAGAAAAATATGAAAACAAAAGGGCATGACAAATATTATTTAGGTATGTTTAATTTATGAATTTTTATTTAAGAAAATTTGCAAAACAAAAAATAAAAAAATCAAATCGAATCACTAAAAAGCCATATGTCTTGCACTCGAGTTAAAATTAATAAAATCAAAGCATATCCTTGTAAGATGCCTTAAGATACTTAATTAATACATGCAAGGGCATCTTTTATTGCATGCGTGCAACTTTGTTTTCCATTAATTTGTACAAAAGCATGTTCAATTTTGGTAAAAAATGGCAAATACTATGATACATTACAAAACTTGTCATTGTTATAAAACATAAATGTTTCTTTTAGAGGTAACATGACTTGCCATTATAAATGGAGTCCTCCCTATGCATTCAAACTTTGAACAAGTATTGCAAACATTTACATTGTGAGAATTGTAAGTTTTCTCTCCCTAAGGTTCAAAATTTTAATATCTACTCTCTCTCTCTTTGATTTATCTCATTATAGAGCAAATGGAAGTAAGGCAAAATAATGATATAATTGTTACGCCTTGAAGTCATAAAGTCGTAATAGTCCCGTCGTATAAACCATTTTATGATAGTAACTAACCTCACAGTACCTACCATGGATATGATCTACACAAAGCATTGACAACTCCTCGCTTTAAAGTAAACGGTACAATTAAGAGTTGAGTTAAAGTTATAATAATTAACAAGAACTTTAAGTCAATATATATATAATTACATGTATATTCCACAAAACTTTCCAAGAAATTCTATATTAACGTAACAGTCAACTAATTTATATATCAACTATCAATTTTTTATTCTTAAACTACTAAGGAGACTCTAACTATACATCAACTACTAGGCGAGTTGAACCTCACACCCTATGCTTCAAAAGAACTAACCTCTTGATAGTTGTAAAGCGGCATAATACTCGAACTATTCAAAAATCAGGATCTGCAAAAGGATCTATATGGGTATGAGTAATTATAGCTCAGTAAATTAAATTGAAGACTCGTGAATGTATATAAACATAAACAAGATTATCAAGTAATTATTTTCATACAATGTAACAAGCAAGTGTCATCACACAATGTAATCCGATCCGTTACGAAATCAGAGAAATTTCACCCGCTTTAATTCGGGTTGAGGAGTTTTCATATTATGCAATAGCTCACAACCAAAGCCAGGTTTGTACAATAAAGATACTGCTCTTCCTAAGACTATTCTTTGAACCAATGCCCTCATCCTCACCGCGACCTCCTCTCCTGTCACTTAGTTCGATTAAGGATGAGGAAAAAATCAATTTGCTATCTAGCGCTATTTTTATCGAAGGTGTCGGTGTTTGGTTGAAGAATCCTAATGATCTTCTAAAGGGTTACAATGCATGACAATTTAGGGCATTAGAGTCGAATAAGATTAAATTCCATTTAGGGTGTTCAGACAATTTCACACCAATCCAGTCATAATACATAATCAATCACAACACAAATTTCAACACGAATTCAAATACTCAAACACATGCATAAACTACTTACAATCACAATCATATAAAATTCTAAGTCTCTGAGTACCATAAAATAGTACTCCAATACAATAAAGCAATAACCCAACTTACTTGAAATTCTTGGTCGCCCAATCACTTAATTGTAGGTCAGTTCATTTTCGGTTATCCTATAATACAAATACGTCTTTTTAGTACTTATACTTTGATGATACATATTCTAAGTTATAATTTAACTCATTTCTCTATGTATATCTATTATTTACTAATGATTCATTCTACTTTATTTCAGGGTTTGGTTTCTAAATTAGATTGCAGTTTTGATTCTACATTGTCTGTAACTACGAAGAATCCTAAATACACTCGAATCCTAATGTGAAATTAATCACATTAAGCTCGAGTATTCTAATATTACATTGGGTCTTAACTTAGTATTCTAATATATTTAGTACACTCTAATCTTAATTAGGTCTTACATTTTTTATACAATTACCTAAAATTAAATTTTGTTTTAGATTTATTATGTACTAATTTTTATTATTATATTATCCAAATAAACTCTATTTTTCATATTTATTAAATTTCCAATTCCACATATTCCTAATTTCCTACAATTACCATATAATTCTTATATTAATTACACTTAACACTCCAAAGACTAGGATTAGGTTTCCACATCAGAGATTAACATCCTTAAACATCTAATTACCAACTAAATCAGTAATTAATCACTTAATCACCTAATTAACCCAAAATTACTCAATTTTCTTATCATTTTAGGGCTAAAAAATTACTTAAAAATTTTGAAAATTAATTTTAAAAAAATGGCTTCATACTACTGTTTTATATCACTTAAGCATTTCTCAGAAAAAGTTTGAGCTCCAATTACACTCCTAAACCTATTTATTTTTAGTTTTAATCATGATCGGTTTTACTTAATTTCTTAAGAACCCTATGTTTACAGATGTGATTAAACTTAATCACTATTTTCCCCTAAATCTATATACAATAAAACCTCAGAATAATAAATTTTATAATTTTTTGGACAAAATAAATAATTTTAAGAATTTTTACAAAATCGGAAAAGATGTGAAACTCACCCGGTTTGATGGCTTTTGAGCCTCCAACACTGGTTCAGGTGTGTCGGCCGGTCCAGGAAGTAGGTTTGGAGTGGGGTGGTGGCAGCAGTTTGATTCCAGGTGGTAGTGGTATGTGGGTTCGACTTCCTTGTTCTTTTTGCACAGTTTTGGGGTAAATTTCTAAAAACCTTAATTTTTTCTCCAAATTTCGATACTCTCAATTTTTACAAACTTCTAACTGTTCAAATGAGGTTTATAATTTTTCTTGCTATTTATAGAGCCTTGTAGTAATTATTATGCATTAATTAGACAAGACATTGCTTAAATTTCTTCCAACTTGCCTTTTGTGTTACTTGTTTTTTATCGGTTAATTTTTTTTCTTTAATTCCTGACCTGCCACAACCAAATCTAGGTTAGTCCCTATTCCTCTGATTTTTCCTTAATTATTTTATAATTTTCTTTAATTGTTTAATAAGTTTTTAATTAATTTCATGCAATTTAGGTAATTTCGCATATTTTTATCTACACGTAAATACATGTGGGCTACAAGTAAACATTCTTAATTATTATTTAGATCATTCTATGGTTTTTAGTATACATATAATCTATCTTTAGTAATTTATTAGTTATTAGATTACACTTTTCGCTTTTTCGATAATTAACAAGTATTATACTTAAAATTTAAAAATTTTATAGTCTCTTATTTTATTACTTATTTTCTTAAATTCAAATTTACGAAGTCATTTTTACTAACATTTCTAACTATAGTTTATAATTTAGGTTTAATCGAATCCTTTAACTAATCGTTCTAAACTTTGTGTACTAAGTTCGATATTACGGTCACTTGCTTAACTTTAGGACTTATAATAATTTATACTAATCTTAGAGAAAAACTCAATTTTTGTTGTATTGAATTTTGTGTTGCATTGGATAATTTGGATTTTAAGTTAGACGGGAAAGAGAAAGCAATTGGAAAAGTACATATCTATTAAAATTTTGTATTAGTGCTAATGGATTTGAATAATTCTTACTCATTTAACAACAATAATAATATTATATATATAATATTAAAGCTAAAGACACTACTTTAGTGTCTATAGTTTTAATATTTCTATGTATCTAAATTTTCATTGAAAAACCCTACATACTTAATAATTCTTAATAAATCATTGATATTAAGGTTATTATAATAATAAACTCTATATGCTAAAATCGATATTCAACCTAAAAATCTTTCATCGAAATGATTGTTTTAGTTATAGCTTCAAAAACCATAGATACTAATAATTCTTAAACCAAATTGTTTGGTTTTGGTCCGAGTTGTTGTAACTTAATAACATGAATGTCTGCAAAAGGAAGGACAAGGTTCAAATCCCTACTCTTCCAAGTTCTATATGTAATTTAGTTGGTAAAAAAAAAAAAGTTTGATTTTGAATCTAAACCTAAAAATATTTCATCAAAATGGCAATATCCAATTATATATAAATATATGTGGCTATGTTTCCATAATTAAAAAAAAAAATAGCTATATTTTTATAAGCAAATCAATATGTGATTGATTTATTCAATTATTTGTATTTTAAAGCACTCATAATAAGGGTGTGGTATTTGCTAACGTATGTGTGTATATGTGAGTGCATGTATGTATATATATATGTATATAAATATTCATAAGATTATTTACAAGAAAGAGAAAAACTATACATCAAAGTTGGCTAAACCTCAATGCAAGGTCTTATATTATGTGTGTTTTATGCATAGTTGTTAAAATTGCAAGTAAAAAATATAATTTTATTAGTTTATAATTTTATGACGTTTTTTATAATTAAAATGTATATAAAATCGTTTATATGTAAACTTTTGGTAAAATTATGAATTTTGATGTATAATTTTATAAGTTTATGATTTTACCGATTTTATATAATTTATACGATTTAACCGGTTCTATATATTCAAATAACCAGTAAAATTGTAGTTATAAAACCACAACATAAGTATAAACTCGTCTTTTTATTTACATTTCTAAATTATCAATTGTTGAAGATGGAATATTGGTTGTGCCTAGGAGTAATGTTGAGTTAGATTTGGTCAAGAAAGAGAAATAATTAAGCTTAAGCTTGAAATGATTCCCTAATTCCTGATCTATAAAGTGAATATTACATAGAAAATGGGGTTAAGTATATTTTAAATGTTTGGAAATATCTTTCCTGTTATAAGCTTACAATAAATTTTGAAGTTAAGATATAAAGCAAAATTATTTTAATAATTTTTTCTTCATTATAGATTACTTCCTTTCCCTTTTTTTTTTTTTTGGAAAAGAATCACATATTATGGATCTTATAGAATTTTTCATTTATCTTTATTTCTTTTCTTTTAGTTATTTATTTTATTTTTTTGCAAACAACATGTGTAAATTGGTCCATTCGGTAATTATTTTATATTTAAAATATTATTATAATGCTATATTTAACTTTGACACATTTATTACGGGTGCACGCATATGCTAATTTATAATATTAAAGTCATTAAAACCATCATGTCTTTAAAGTTTTAGAATTTCTTTCCATTTTGATGTTACCAAACAATCCCTTTATTTTTAATAATATCGATATGTTAATGTTATTATAGTAAAGAACTCTACATGCTAAATACGACATTTAACCTAAAATTTTTTCACTAATATGGCAGTTTCTAATTATGACTCCAACATCCACAAGTCTACTAACTATTGAATCAAATTGTTCAATATCGAGTCAAATAATTTCCAATTATAACTCTAACATTTCTAGATTGTAATAATTATATGTTATATATAATATCATACACACACATATATATATTTACTTCCAAAAATTAAAGAGAAAATAATGTTTATGTGAAATTTAGTAAAGGTAAATAAATATAAGATAGGTAAGGTATTAGACTCTACTTAAATCCTATCTTATAATATATTGGTTTCTAAATTTTAAAATTGGTAACTATTTTGTAACACCTAATACCAACCCAAAATCTATGCCATATAAAATTCACATGATATAAGATATCTTATAAAACATGATTTTTTTTATATATTTTCTTAAAACTAGCACTAACATCATCCAAATATCAATTCAATATAAAAAATAAAAGGTTTGAAGTAAAATATCTTAATTACATAGCTAATGGGCATTGATCAATATATAAAACGTAAACTATACAACAACAACAACAATAGATTAAATTAAGAAAATGTAGAGATAAGATTTTAGCGAAATAAAAACCTTTATGCTTTTCCATAAAAATGAAACTACATTTTGATGAATAACTAGGTTTCTTAATAACCTCCGGCATACACAAATAAACATACCCTTTTGTTGTTGTAAATGCAGAATGCCAGTAAATTAAGAGCGAAAAGACAACCAGAGAGAAGTTAGTGAAAGTGAAGTTACCAAGAGACTAAAGAGAGGCAGTTGGCATTGGGTTTAAGGTTTGTGTCATGCTTAGGCTATTTCTTTATAAAATATCAGTTGTTGGTGCACTCATGTTGTGTATGTAAAAATTATTATTATTTTTTTGTATCTAATAAAAAAAATAAATATGCATTTATTTCAAATTTATAATAAAACATTTTATATTTATCATTATAAATTTCACTTCAATGTATCTATATAATTTATAATGACTTCTTTATAAAAATCAAAGAAATAAAAGAAATTATGGAAATTGTAAAAAGGTGGTTTTATTGGAAATTGTGAAAGGAAAGAAATAAAAAAGTGGGAGAGAGAAAAAATGGGGAGGGAAGAAGGTAGAGTACGGTTTTAAAGAATGTAAGAGAGAAATTAGATATAAGAATTATAAGGAAAGAAAATTTTATCTATAATATAAGTTATATATAATTTTATAATGTTATTTTAGTATTAGGTTTTTTGTTAAATAATATTTGATTTTAATGCACCCATGTTGTGTGTAAAATAAATAAATAAATAACTTTGACGTCATATATAGAAAAACACTAATAATAAATGTTTATAAAATCAAAATTATAATAATCTTCTAAAAACAATAGCAAATGTTAGTCAAATAAAAAGTATAATGAATTTTTCAAATAATAGTAATATTGAACAATTAAAATAATGGATGAATAAAACAATAACAATTTTAAAAATAAGTATAATATAAAATAAAAACAATATAGTTGAAACTATGTGTGAGTAAAGTGTGGTAACTAAAAAGTTTGGGGGATGGGTTTTATTTATTTATTTTTTTTCATAATTACCATGGTTAATTCTATAAAATATAAGTGGTTAATTATGAGTAATTAAAAAAGGGATTTCCCTTTAATAGATAAATATTGTACTAATACCAATTAATAAAAACAAGCTGTCATTCTTTTTTAGGAATTTAAATAGTTTCTTAATGTGTTTTAGATTATGATGGAATAGAATTAAGAAGAAAATTTTGATCCTTTATTTGATAATAACCACATAATTCCAATTCTATTATAATAATTTATTTAGCACTGAACATGTTCAGATAAATTGTATTGTATATTTGTTGCATTTATAAAAAGATGTCCTTAACCTTTGATGAAAGGTATATCCTTGACCTTTTAAAATTTATAGATCAAATATAATGTATAGGGTATTATAACATATATTATATTATTATTGTAAAAAAATATCGTATTATATCACTAACATATGCAATAATTTATATAGTATATTGTAATAAAAAATTATGGAATCAAATAATGCATACAACCAATGATTAAGAAAGAATAGGAAATACATATAAAAAATAGGAAATATACAATTGTAAAAATACATTATAAATGTATTACGATAAACTAAAAAGTATGCTAATTGTATTGTATTTGGCTCATTAAAGAAGTCGTCATATGTCTAAAAAACTAAAATGGCAAAGAAAATATTGTTTGGTAAATTTTATACCTAACAATACAAAACTTTTCAATGGCAATTTATTGAATCATGATCCTAAAAAAAATTCTTTATATGAAATTTTATCAAAGCAACACATTAAGAACAAAATGCCCATTATGTAAGAGGAAATCAAGGATAATAATTACATATAAAATGAAAATTTTTTATAATATATGTAGATCATGAGTACTTACCAACTATAATGAAAAAAAAAAAAAAAATTTAAGATTATGAAGTCTAGAAGTCTAAAACTTATGTTTTGGCTTAATAATATAGATATAACTTATGCTTTATGTCATAGAACGAACTCTCATATATAAAGTAAGATCATATTAAAAATCCATTTATTTAAAGAAAATTATATACATACCCAATACCCTTTTTTCTATGTTTCAATTACATTATGACGAAAAATAATAAGAAGAAAGTAAAAGACATATTGCATAGAGGTGTAACTGTTGTAGCTACTATATAGAAATTTAGACAATGTATCAATAGAAACCCCAATCATCAATTTAATTATTCGATTTCAACATTGCCATTTGATAAAAATTCAAAATATTAATTTAAAAAAGGATGGAAAAGACATTACACAATGAAAAAATAAAAAAAGACCCAAAACAAATAAGTGAGCTATAACTTGTCAAACATGTCTTTCGTTTTTTTATGGACAGTACTAATTCTTCTTGCAAAACTAGTTGAAGGACTCTAATATACTTTATTTTCCTTGTACCTTATGTCCATCCTACATTATTGAAAATGTGGCAGTATGCGTTAATATAGGGAGAAATTTGCAAATGATATATATATATATATATATATATCTATACATACGTAATTCAATATCGAAAAAGGAGATTGGATTTTAAATAATGAAGATGTACTAAGGGTGAGAGCATAATCCTAAAGGACAAAAAAAAAAAAAAAGATAGTTTAGTTGGACTTGGTATATTTATTGAGCAAGATATAGTTAGAGATTTTAAATATAACGACAAAGTAAAATAATTATAATCATGATATCCATAAAAAGAAAAAAAGGTAAAGAATTATAGAAAAAGGAAAAAAAATTAATTTATATGATTGAATTCATATAAGCATCATGCAAAAAAAAAAATAAAAAAAAAAACCAAAAGAAAGGGGAAAGGGGAGAAAATAAAACTTACTTGGATAATCAATCTAAAATGTAAAATAGAATGGCTCAGTAAAAGTGCAAATCTTTGTTCTTGATGTGAACTTTCTTGATAGATAATCCAATCCTATTCTTCTATCCATAGTAGAAGTTTGGCAAACGTTGTGCAATCAAACCAATATTTTTAAGCGAACTTTTTCAAAAAATATATGTTGTTTTTACCAATAACTATGTCATATGATTTCCTAAGATATTATATTCCAAGAATCCTGAAATAATTTTACTATTTGACGAGTTTACAAATTAGAGAAAAGAAAAGGATAAGTGCAAATGAATAAATAATATATACTCAAAGAAGTAACAATCTTAAGTTAAACTATATGCTTATAATATTTGTTATCGAGTGTATTTAAACAAATAGTGAAATAACCATCAAGATTTATGAATATTACGACTAATGTCTATATTTGGTGGGCTCGATAAATTGACAACTACAATCAAAATGGATGTAAAGCAGAGGATGAAAGAATAAAAGAATAATTATACACAAATTTACGTTTTATTAACATTGGACTTTAAGAGAAAGAAGAAGAACCGGAAGAAACTGGAGAAGATAGTTTAAGTTTGAATATCTCAACGACAATGTCTTTGATGCCATCAACAATAGTACCAAAGCCATCCAAGTCTTTGATTCTCTCAGAACTGAAATCGAAACCTGTTACGCCCCTGAAGCGGCAAAGTCGTAACAGCCTCGCCGTGTAAACCATTATAAAATAGAAGTTAGCCTTACAACCGCTATTCTAAACCCGATCTACACAAGGTGTCCACGACTAACTCGTTTTGAAGTAAATAGTTCGTAATTTAAATAAATCATTTATCTAAGAAAGTAAGAATATATATATACACACTAGAATTCAGTTATTATAATTAATGTTTACAACGTTTCATCGTAATCTATTTCTTAGTTAATACATTATTTAGAAATGAAAAATTCTAAAATAAGAACTTAGACCTTAAAAATATATATTTGTTCTTCAAATGTTTTTCCTCACTCCTTAGGATTCAGTAGTTACTGGCTTTAGAGTAGTTGTAAGCCATTTCTTAGCTAGCACCTACAACAACGTTTATAGGGATGTAAGCAACTACAGCTCAATAAGTTAGGATGGAGGATTTAAAACTATACTACAAACATAGACAATGTTATAAACCAACTTATTAGGTGCAATGCATGTTCAAACAAATGTCATTGCATGACGTTGTCCAGCACGTCGTGAGATTAGAGAAATTACGTTCGCTCTAATCTGGATTGAGGAGTTGTCGTTAATGTAACAGCTCACGACCAAACCTAGACTTGTGCAATGGAGACACCACTCCTCCCGTGACTACTTTCGAACCATTGACTTCACTCTTACTACGTTCTCCTTACTTGTCACTTAGTTCGACTAAGGATGAAGAAGGGATCCATTATGCTATCTAACGCTATCCCTTTCAAAGGGGTCGGTATTTAGTCGGAAAATCTTAGATTTCCCCTAATGGGTTGTTATGCAGGTCTAATTATGATTACAGGTTGTATATTTGATTAGGTCCAGTTTAAGGTGATCAATCATTTCATACAAATCCTACAATATAAGCTAAGTAGTAAATCAAAAATCATATCATCAGCTTAGAACAAGCACAATCAAGTACAATTTCAAGCCTCCAAAATACAATATTGTATTAATCCCAACTTACCTCGACTCCTCGCTCACTCACTCGAGGTTCGACTCACTTAAGTCATCACCGATCATCTCTATAACATAAACGTGGTTCCAATTTTTCATATAATTATTATAGGTTGGTTTTATTCTATAACGCTTATTGTTATATTTTGTTTAGGGTTTAATATACCTAATTATCTAGGTCTTAAATATTTTACAATTCTTCTTGAATCGTGTTAAGTTCTATTTCAATTTTCGCATTAATTTCTAAATTAGGTTTTTAACTTAGTTTTTTATTAGAGATTTATAGGTACACTCTAAAAAATCATTCTGACCCCATAATATGAAATTAATTGCATTATCTTCAGATATCCTAAATATCGTTTTTAGTCTCTAACTAGTGTTCTAGTTCATGCGGTACACTCGAATCCTGATTTAATTATTGAATTTACCCTCGTTATGAGAAAACCTTACATTTTTCATATAATTACCCTAATTTAAGTTTCCTATCAAATTTATTGTATAATTCTATTATTATCATAATATTAATTCTAACCAATATTTTCCTAATTATTAATTTCTCATAATTACATATTACACATTATTACCTAATGTGTACAAAATGTACACATCTAACGTTCCCATCACTTCAAATATCATCTCCCAACATCAAATAATATTCCAAATATCTAAATTCATCTCAAATCATATTTTGAACCTAATTAACCTAAATTACCAAATTGACTTAAAATGTACTATTTTTCCCTATTACTTATTTATTACATAATTACCCTAATAATTACACCTAACACCTTAAATTACTGCAAGTATTATACTTCATCATATTTCAACATCCTAAAACATATAATTGTACAGCAAATCAATAATTACCCATTTAATTACTTAAGTAACCCTAAATTACTTATTTTATGTTTCATTTTAAGGCTTAAAAATTATCTAAAATTTTCGAAAATTCATTTTTGAAAAAAGGCTTTGTGGCATTGTTCTATATTACCTAATTAGTCTACACAAAAATTTTGGGCTCAAAACTACACTCCTAAAATCATTTATTTTTAAATGGAAACATGCTCGGTTTTGCATGATTTTTTAAGGATCATATATCATGGGATATATTTTCATCAAAATAATATTTTTCCTAACAACTACATACTAAAATATTTCGGAATAACAAAATTTATAATTTTCTAAGAATATTTACTATTTTTATAAAATTACACAAAATTCAACTGGAAATCGAACTCATCGGTTTGGGTGACTCCGGCCACTGTCATTGGCCATGGGTGTGTTGGCCCACCTGGGCACTACGATCACCATGTAGTGGTGGTAGCCATCCACTCCCAGCTCTTCGTCGGGTTTGGGTTTTTCTTAGAAGCCCCAACAATATAGATTTTTGCTAAATTTTTGTATAACCCTAATTTCCTCTCAATTTCACCTCTCTCTAATTTTTTAGAATTTCAAACTACTCAAATGAGTTTCTGAAAAATTTGGGGTATTTATAAAGCTTTAGGGAAATTATTATGTATTAAATTAATTCGACAATTACCTTATCTCTTCTTCTTTTTTACTTTCTATTTAGCTAAATTTAATTGGTTAATTTCTTTCTTAAATTTTCAGATTGGCACGGCCTACTTCTGAACTTTTCCTCATTTTCTATATTTTTTTCTTAATTAATTATGAATTTTATTTAATTATTTAGTATTATTTTAGCATATTTCACGTATTTTAAGTAATTACGTGTATTTCTACTTACATATAAATTCATATATAGTACAAATAAATATTCTTAAATATTATTTAGGTTATTCTATAATTTTTAGTATATATATAATTTATTTTTAATTATTTGTTAATTATCAGAATGCATTTTTATACATTTTCAATAAATAACGAGTTATATACTCAAAATTTAGAAATTTTATATTCTTTTATTTTATTACTTATTTTCTTAAGTTCGAACTTAAGGGTTTACTTTTATTAATAATTCAAGCTTAGGTGCTTTTGGAGGTTTGACAAACATTATGACTTTGAGTTCCACTATAACAAGGGCTATAGAGCAAAAAGCTGCAACCAATTGAAAAATGCACATGAAGACCTAGTTTGGCATGGCTATCTTAAAGAATGCATTGCAGAGATAGAGTAACCCGAGAAACGTGGTCATCCAGAAGACAAGAATGTTGATACCCTCGAATAACAATGCCCTGCTAACCTACAGGATGATCTATACGATTATGATGAGTGGTCTAACTACATGGAAAAGACAAGAATGTTGATAAATCATCTAAAACTGTGATGCAAAAAGCAACTTTTCTAACTTAAATGTCAACGTTAAGAAAAAGGTAACATGTCATCTGGCAAAAGTAATTTTTCAAAGCTAAAAAAATCCCAATAATGGCAAAGCTAGGTCATCTACAATTTTCACCACAAAATTTTTTATGTTATACTAAAATATCTAAATAAAATCTAAACTTGACTTTTTAAGATTTTAGCATTTTAATTTCATGATTGGTTTTTCAACACCCAATTTTTGGAATTTTAAGACTCAATTTTTATAATGTTAGCTTTTAGATTATTTTTACAGGAGCCTAACTTTAGGATTATTTTTAAAATAGTAATTTTTTTCCTTTCCTGCGAAGTGCCTAGGTACTTCTAACTTTTTTGGAAAACTTTCGCATGTTGATTTCTTTTTTTTTTTTTAAATTTAAGTTCTTACCAATTCAATTTTTTTAGAAAAAGATTTATTTTATCATTTTTTTCTAAAAAATTTTGAAAATATTCCTAATTCTAAAAAAAAAGGCCCATTAAGTTTTTTAATGATGAGAACCATTTTTTCGAATGATGTGATGGCTTAATCACTGACGGGAATAGTCAGACCACTATACTCGAGAGTTATACAATGACCTCTTTAAAAGAGACTCCTAAATATTAATAAAAAAACCCCTTTATTTTGGAAAATTCCCTTTTAAAGGAAATTTTATTCATTCATACAATAAAATGAATTTATGTCATTAACAAAAGGTTAGTAACATGACAATGCTGATAACATGGAAAAATTAATCATAATAATAATGAACAAATTATGCTACTATCATGAAAAATATGAAAAATCAAACAAATTTCATGGAAATTATTAAATTTACATAAAACATTTTTTCAGAAAAATAGTTTTTTATTTCCTTTTTCTCAAATTTTGGATTAAAAATGGTGGAATAAAACAAAATATAAGAAAGGAGATTAGACTTACCTCGTGCTTTAGTTTGGAGGGATCGATTTGAGCCGGTTCAAATAGGTTATGATCTCAAAGTCTAGTAAATTTGAATATTAAGATTCTAATCTATGAGAACTCTAAATCAATTTCTAGGAAATCAGGGCTTAAGTCATCCAATTTTGAAACAATCGATGAATGTACAAGAATAAACCCTAACTTTAATCTTTTTCGAAATCAATGTAATATGTGAATTTTTTGGTGCAATTAGATTAAGGTAATATTCTAGTAAGGATGATCAGGTCGATGTGTTTGGTTTACTTCAAGTTACTCTCTGGTGAGAGAAATCAAAGAAAGAAAGTAGGAGGTCATGAGTTCCAAACACTAGAGAGAGAGAAAAAGAATGTGCGTATGTTTCTCCAATTTGAGAGCTTATTGTATGGTGAAGCTTGTGGGAATTGAAGCTTGTGGTAAAGCTTATTGAGTCAATTTTCTTCTTTTTCAATTTTTTTTTAGTATTTTTTCACTTTTTTTTTTGGTATCTATTTTACTATATTTGGCAATTTTCCTAAAACTAGGTTTTGATAAGGGTTTTTCATCAAGCTTGATGTTGGGCCTCCAATCACTTACAACAATAACATACAACTAGAATGAGCATCAATGTTTCATTTAACATGACTATTTTGTTGTTTAAATCATTCGCAGATGGTGGAGAATAAGGCATCACGAGAATATAAGAGTTTACGTACATGTAAGGTTCTAACCCTCTTCCCCCTCTCAAGAAGGGGAATCAAGTATTTATATATAGGGCTTTGAATTTTTGGTTGGTTGATGGCTTATGATTTAGGACATCTTGTTTAAGACTTTAGGAGTTTGAGGTTTGGAAGATCTTTCGATAGAGTTAGAGTATGATTACCCTCGAGTCTTATACTTATTCCTTCTCATTTAATGAATCGTGAACACTGTATAGTCTGGGGCACATGACTTGTAGGCACTATATTGCTTAGGTACATAACCTCTTGTTTATAGGGCTTGGCTTCACGACAGAGCACTTTAGGGGTCGATCGTAAGATGAGAAGGATGGGATGCTTGTAACCTAGATTGCATGAAAGGTAACTTCTACAACTCGACTTGTCCAAGTATCATCATTAGACTTTGGTCGTATTGGGCCTCGAGACTTAGACCCGAAATTCACTATCAAAACTATGAGTTTCTAAAGGTCAGACCTAAATTATTATTTAAAGTGTAACACTTAATATTGTCTCTGTAATTAGATGTTTAAGTTTTGGCCATCAAAGCATTCATACATAACTTATATGGGGACCCAACCAAGAATGTTGAGCTTGTAAATTTGAAATTAGATTCAAGGAATGTGATTTAAGTCTATTAAAGGGCAATTTTTTGAATTGTTTATACTCTTTCATCCTTTTTATTTTCCTAATTTTTTAAATGACCCCACGCCAATGGCTTTAGCATCGGTTTGTATTTTTTTCATTTTCTATAATTTTATGTATTTTAAATATTTTATTAATTTATTTGATAACATTATTCTATCAAAATTAATTATTCTAGATTAATCATAAGTCCACTTATGTATCCTTATTAACTATTACACATGATGATGATGGAACATAAGCTACGCTTTTGTTTTAGAGAGAGAGAGATCGAATATGGGAGAGTTTGCAAAAGTGTTAACACAAGTCAAAGTTTTTATAATTTTCTCTTCATTTTTGAAAGAATAGTACTTTGTACATTTAGTGCACCAAGTTAGTTAATGACAAATTAGTTTGTGAAATGAAACAAAGTAGAAATAGAGTTAGAATTACTAAAAAGAATGGAATAGAAAAATAATGGTTACTATTTTGTTTTCCTTCTTGATGAATATAATAAAATGGGAATTTGAATCTAATCCATTATATTGAAAAATTAATTTTTATACCACTAAATTATAAGATCTTCACAATTATTATTTTGTTTAATTACACTTACAATGACATTAAAAAGGTATCAAGCTTGTATTTCTAAATACAAATACCTTTATCCAAATCCATAGCCTGACTATGGATTAGTCTTATAGGTTTATATGGGAATATGCTAAAAAAGAGCAAACTAAGGAAAATTTATTCTTACAATCCTTACAAATTAAAAAAAAAAAAAAAACTTATTTGTTAATAATAGAAACATTAAAGATATTTCCACAAACTTAATGCTTTGATAGCTTTATAAGAGAGAGTTATTTCGATCGACTCCTATAATCATCACAATAAGAATCCTCCCTTGTAAAAGGCGTCCTCGCTAATCCACAATTTTCGGGTGTCTCACAGACTGTCTCTAACGCACACTAAATCAAAATTCCTCATGATCCATTTTCTCTTCCATTTTGGTTCCTCCAAAAAACCCTTCTACATTCTGTTCTGTTTGCTGTCTTACACCTTCGATCCTTTCATTCAAAAAATTAAAAGAAAATTGTCGAATGCAACAAGACCGAGCGCAAGGCAACAAAACTAGACCGTAACCAAGTTTTGGCCATCAAAAAAGAAAAAATGACTGTAACCAAGTTGAAGATGCACGTAATATTAAAGTTAAACTCAACTCGAAATTTCAAAACTCTAACTTAATCAAGGTTAAAATTTAAAACTCAAACTTTAATTAGAGTGACCTTAACAGTGCATTTAGTTCACTGCATGAAATAGATATATAATGAAATCTTTATACTGTAAAAATTGAATAAACTCGTAATCCTTATTACATTATTCATTTAGACAAAAACAAAATGATACATAAAGAATAGACCCGTAATAATGACAAACTATTCTTATCTTCTATTTTCATCCCTCCCTCTCCTTTTTACTATTAACAAGGTGATAACATCCTTAACAAAAAAGATAAAAATAACACAGAAAAATAGAACAAAGAAAACCGATTTTCTTTCTTTGGCAACATAAACAGAAGAAGAAAGAAATAATGAAAAACAGAAAAAAAGAAGAAGAAAAAACTAATTTTCTTCTTTGGCTGCGGACATGTCCCGTAGAAATCCCCATAAAAACAAGTCAAAATAAGAAAAAAATCTTATAATCTATAAAATAGATGAAGGGGAAAAAAAAAAAGTGATCTTTGGTTTGTATTTGAAAAAATCAATCTTTGGCAACATCAACGAGCATTCAACTTTGGAGAACGCTACTAGATTTGATTAATATATGACTAGATCTAATGAACAACACAATCTCTCACACCAATCTTGATGAACTCAAGACCAGATCTAATGAACCCATCATCTACAATGTTGAAGTTTGTTTCTTTCGTTTTTTTTACTAAATTTGATGAACATATCAAACATAGAGAGAGAAAAGAGACATTCCATAAAATTCCGACGATAAGGGCTTCAAGTAAGCATTAAGCGTAAGAGGACATATAATTACAACTTACCCTAACAATTAAACTCAAGCTTGATTGAGCTTGTGAGCTAGTTGAGCACTTGAGCTCAATTAAAAACTAATCGAACTCGAGCTCAATTTCAAACTCAGACTCAATTATTGTCAAAAATAACTCAAAGCAAACATTAGGCCAATCTCGAGTAGTTCTCAACTAGGTTTTAACCTTTTTACACTGGAAAAGCAAGACATTGCTAAAAGTCTCATCCAATAGAAAAATGTTTATACTTGGGCAAATAAAAAATCTTCTCCAAAGAATAGCCTTTTATTAGGCATACAAGAGCATTCATCTGTACAAAAATTAACTGACCGATTTCTCTACAATGTTCAATTACAAAACGATTTCGTATTGATCAGTGCCAAAACTTTTACCTATACACGAAGGGACTACGAACAATGTTTGTACATAAGCATACATGATATTCATTAAAGAAAGAACCTTGTATTGTTAGGAAATGAACCTCAGTCTGCTTCCTCGTAGAGAGATCACAGGTTATATACATCCGTTACCGCTTGCTAGTCCTTTCTTTCCCTGCGCAAACAGTTTCCATCATTCAGAAAACTGTCAATGAAAAGGATAGTCTTGCTCCGACTAAAATTTTACGAGAGAACTCACCAAATATGTTTGTCTTCAGAGGGAACCGAATCGATGAACCCTTTGCCTTGATTTCCTTGAGCTGTCTGTTTTTGCTTGGTTTCTCTATCTTTGCTACATCATTGCTATTTTCTCCATTTAGAAAGTCAATTCCTTTCTTTACCTTTTCATGATACACAGCAGGTGGTGCAAGTTTCAGTTGAGGTAAGTTTTCAATCTGAAACGGTCTGTTGTCTTTCTGAAGGTTTGCCAGGATGTCAAACTGTAGGATGGAATATTAAATACACATCACGAAGACTGAAATGCAAGGATTTTAAAATAATTCAGGCAAATAAACGTAATATACCCTGGATACTTGCTGAAGCCCGTAAGAACCATCTGACACGTCATTCTGATTCTCATGTGCATGTAAATTATTTGTCCCCTGAGCCTGCGGTGATCTAGATGAGAACTTAGTCACAAGACCACTCTCTACAAGAACTCCCTTATTTCTTGACTTCTGATTGTTCTTGGGCAAACAAATAGGGCAACCGGATGAAGATCCTTTGCTGGAGGTTTCACCTCCCAGGATTTCACAGTGAATATGAGTAGAATGACCACAGTTGAAAAGTCGAACACCGGACGAAGAAGACCTCTTGGCCAGGAGGCAATTACAAAGGCAACAAATTGGTCTCCTAGGGGCATATCCATGAGAAGCTCCTCTCTTCAGCAAGATCATCGTATAAAATGTATCATCCTCTATCAAGGATTTAGCAGTGTCCTACAAAAGGCGAACAGAATTGTGAGAAAAAAGTTCTCTGTTATCAAAATAGAAAAAAAAAAAAGAAAAAACTCCTTTTTTGGTGATTGAAATAGTAAGAATGATAGATTGTCTTCCATAATCGAGAATCATGTGCTCTTCTCCAGGGCAAGGACTCGACTATCATTAATCAAATAGTTCTCTTAAGCTTGAGAAGTCCTCTGTTTTTGTCGAGGAGAGTTGTGACCCAATTAAGTTCCCTTTTAATTTTACACCAACTAGGTTCTCTCAAGCTTCTTCCAAAGCCATCATTCATGTTTCAATTCACTTAAGAAGAAAGTTTGTGCAGCTGTGGTGCTGTACGTTTGGCAAGAGAGGAATGCAAGATGTCTAGGACTCCAACAAGCTTTGGTTGAGCATGTGTCTAGGGAAGTTCTTGCCACAGCTAGACCTCTAGATTTGAGTTTTCTTATATATAATATGAGTCTTCTGTTGCTTCTATGACACTGGTGGATGGGACCTATTGGTCAGAGTAGTTTTGGTATTTGCAGTTGCTTTCAGCTCTAGTGCAAATTCAACAACTTGTTGCTAGTTTCTTTTATAGTCTACCCTTGATTTTGTACAGTGGACTACATGAATCTACTGAACTTATCCAACCCTTCTCCCTTCCCTTTCTTCTTCCTTTTAACTACAGGGAACCTGAGAATCATAAGAGGTCCTCCACTTACAACAGGTGGCCTCAGCGAATCCTCAAGAATAGGGTTTATAAGAAATGGCAGAATCTTGAATGATTGTTAAAGAAAATATCAGACATGCATCACCAGATTCAATGAAAAGAGCATGACTGTGCACTAGGGTTAGTTTTTATTTTGAAAGGTAAGAAAGAGTAATGGAAACTCAATATTTCTAAGATAAACAAAGACGACATGGTCAATAATTGTCTGTCAGCTGCAGTCAGCCGACTTCAGGTCCAGAAAATTACAGCCATCCAACCATGGGAAGGTTCTGGCCCCCCCTTTCTTTTCTTTTCTCTCTCTTTTTCTTTCCCTGATGAACCCCTTTCTCTGAGGTCCTCAAATTTTGACTTCATTATTTTAAGAATTAAATAAAAAAAAAAAAGATTAAATCAGCCTTCTCTAGTTGTGTTAGATATCAAATATAATTAATAGCAGTATTTGTATAGCCTATATATGTAATAGTATAGTAGTTAAGAGACAAATGCATTGTTGCCATGTGGCATGTATATATAGAGCAGTAATAATATAAATAGGGGTATGCAGTAGTGGGAGTATGGAATCATTTTCTTATTTTCTCTTGTAGAGAGTGTGTTTTGAGCTGTAAGCTCTGTGTCTAGGAGCAATTTGCTCTAAGTTAGTGCGAATAGCCCTAAGTCCATTAAATCAGGGTTTATAATTGTCTCGTATTAAATATAATCAGCATTTAAATTTTCAGATTCATATTAATAGGTCTGACCTGCAGGATCAAAAGGCGGAAAAGAATATACTACTTGTATCACAAAGATTGAGAGAGAGAGAGAGAGAGAGAGAGAGAGAGAGAGAGAAGGGCAGTGCTGCATTGAATTCAAAAAAGAAGAGCGATTAATAGACACATTCAAAGCAGAGAGAACACCAACCACATCAAGGAAAAAAAGGGGAGAGAGTAGAAAACCATCGAAGAGCAATTAGTGAATATACTGGAAAGGAGAGAGAAGATGCCAACCTTCTTTTCTCCATCGATGCCTCAGCAAATCCAGTGGATGCCGGCAGCTAAAGAAACCACCAACAGATCATACTAGGTCTTGTTATTGTCTATCTTCCTATTTTTCTTTTTTCAAACTCTCCACTCAAACCCATTTGTCGCTATTCCCAAAACCCTAACTTGAACTCAAACCGATGAACCCAATCACACAAGCGAAAATCCGGACCAACACAACCACCACCAAACAGAGACTTGCACACCCATGAACAAAAAGAAAAGAAAAAATAACCCAAAAGAAGAAGGAAAAAACCGACGTATGTACCAATTTCAACACAGGAGAGAAATCGTAGGATTGGGAGAATGAGTGAGAGTGCTACTGATGGATTCTCTCAAGAGGGGAGAGTGTTTCTACATCAACAAAGGATGTCCTTGCTTCATCGATTAGAGCAACTCATGATGAAATGCATAAATATGCTAGAAGAGGAGTTTAACATAACAAAAAATTAAAAAAAAAAGAGCTCCCTGGAGACTTAGATTATAGTCGAAATCACCTATCGAAAGCAGAGCCTGTGACTGAAAATAGCATGGCTATTCCAGAGGTTTAGAAAATTTTTGTTGAAAAGGAGATCCAAAATAACACTCAAGAATTTATTAAAACAGGAGGAATTATAGTAGTGACAGACCTTGGTGAACGGTTCATTGCAGATGATATTTTATGTGGAGTTGATCGTGGTTTGAATTTGAAGGGGTTAAATTTTGATGCCATGGATGTTGAGACTATTAATAGTTCAATTGTTTAAAAGGGAGATGAGTGCACGAGTGTCCCTAGTGTAAGCACGTTTGTGAAGTAAATAAAGGAACGAGGGCTGTTGGAGAACCAACTAATGGAATGGATCCCCCTTCTGTGACCTTAATGGTATACCTCCTCCATCTGTTGTTGAATGAAGAACTGGTGACAAGACAGGCAAATAGAGATGTTTTGGTTTTCACATCAACTTTCGACCCAATGAATCAATTTGGGTGAAAGGTTGCTCTTTATCTGGCAGGAGTCGAAAGGTATGCAAGGGATGACATAGAAATTCATTTTTTTTTTCCTATCGAGTTGTCTTTGATGGAGGTGGATCATGGCCCTTGTGGTTTTTGGTTTTTGATTTTTCAGCTTGTCCGTTGCCAATCCATGGAGAACTTCAAGTGGTTAAAGCCATTACTCAAGAAGTTTTCATTGATTACCTAGAGGACAAGGCGATTTTAGGGGGGAGGAATTGCTAGATATTAGATACAATTAATAGTATTTATATAGCTATATTAGTAATGGTATAGTCGTTAAGAGACAAATGAAATGTTGCCATGTGGCATGTAGATGGAGGAGCAATAATATAAATAGGGGTATGCATTAGTGAGAGAGTATGGAATCATTTTCTTATTTTCTCTTCTAGAGTGTTTGGAGCTTTAAGCTCTGTGTCTAGGAGCAATTTTGCCGTATTATTGTTTAATATCCCAAATTCTATTGAATTAGGTTTTATATTGCTTAATGTTAAACATAATCAGTGTCTGAATTTTCAAAATCGTATCAGGTTTTCCCTCACAAAATATGTGCTAGAATGTCATATAGAATTTTCTATTGAAAATGTCATATCACCAGAAAAAGAAATGATAGTGAGTATATGGTTGCTCCTTTCCAAATATGTTTCAATAGGCAAAACTAGGTTTAAACCCATTTACAACATGATTAGAATATGCTGAATATTTCTTTCTTTAATTTTTAGCATTTAAATGCTTGATTATATGTAGATTAAATTTCTCTTCAGCTACCCAAAAATATGATCATCAGTAAGGCAGTTAAATCAAGCAGTTCTAGTTTCTACCAAGCTTTTGTTTCCCCCCTTTTCTTCCATAAGACAAAATTCCAATGCTATCAAACAATATGAAGATATCAAGAGATAAATGGCCACACCGTGACATTATCTTACCAGTATTCTTCTTTCAAAACCGTATGTCCCAAGCATGCCAAGAATGGTGAGTTTGAAATCACCAAATTCCTGACTGCCATTATCAGATAGAAGTTTAGACACGATATTGGGAAGCCGAACATAGCCTATCATCCCCTCAACGATTTCTTTGATCAGCTGTGAGAAAAGCTTCCTCAAAACTGGAGCAACTCCTCTTGAGATACGCCATTTAATGATGGATCCTATCTCATCATCTTGTGAACCAGCAGACTGTATCACCATTCCAACATGGTTGCCTTCACATGATGGGTCTTTGCTATCAGAAGAACCCATCAAAGGTACACAGAACCTGTAATTAAGAAGATATTCATGGAAAAGTAAATACATAACATTTTGGATTTTGGATTTTTAAATGAATTGCCTTGAAGATAACTAAAGAAAAGGTCCATTTACTAAAGCAATATGTGCAATGACTTCCACAGAAAATCTATTAACTCAACCATTGACTGCATAAATATCAAAGAACAAGGATTATCTTGCTATTTTCTCATTGTCAAGTAACAACCAGTTGAGATATTGCCCGTGACTAGCAATCTAAATGTTAAAAACACCGAGATGCATGAAAATACTTCTAAAGAGACATATGTGAAGGTAACAATGGGGGAAAGGAATGGCATTTTCACTTACGTGTCAAGTAATCTGAACCATAAAATCTCTGATTCTTCAGGATTCAACCTAGGGGTGTTTCGCTGGCATAGCTCAATGCAATCATGCAACATTTTGTGTATGTCATTCACCTACATGGGCGATGGCACAAATGACAAAGTTAAACTAGTGCAAATAAAAAACAAATCTTAGCCTCATTTTGACATCAACAAACCCATATACACACCTCCTCCAATTTTAAAACGGTGTTGAAATATTCAACCCCAATAGAGCCACTTGATATCACTTCAGAGAAAATCCTTCTCAATGCAGCATCAAGCTTTTCAAATTTATCATTGAGGCTAGATAGTGTGAGTGATAAAGCACTCCCAACATCACCAACCCTTTCTAACAAGAATGCAGCGGCATCTACAATCCCATATTCCTGGCAAAGACGCAAGCAGTGCTCCACCCGATAGCTATCAAAGGTTTCCAAAAATGCGAGGACTGAATGGCGCTCATACTGACAGAGTAACTATAGAAGGGCATGACAAGACATCAAAGATCTAAGCACATATTAAAAACATAAACAAATATTATGATGCATGACATGAATTATCTTCTTTTAATTAAAAAATATGCAACTCATTAACGGAAATAACAGCATAACTCAAACTCAAAACTAGATTACAAGTTAGAAGAGATCTTAGAAACAAAGAAAAAAATTAGAAAAGTTGGGACTGTGTCAGAAATTTGCGTGACATGAGAGAAAATGGAAGCAACACTAGTCAAGCTCATAATTACTATGGTTTATATTATTCTCAACGGGTCCTACAAACTGTACATTGATGTATCTATGTTATACTTGAATAGAATAGAAGAGGAGAAAAAAGTAAGGTTTAGACATGAACTAGTCTGGATGGGCTAAAAACTTCCACTTGTCAGTCCACAAGTTGTTTACAGACTGTCTCTATTGACAAAAAAAGTTTGGGTAATTTAGTCACATATATTATTATTTTTTGCCCAGCCACATAAATAATATTTACTCGATAAAAAATAATATTCTATAAAGTCCTAATAACAAAAGGAAGTATCTTTAAATCAGCTCCTTACAATCTAATAATAGAGGTGCAAACGAGTCAAGCTATTCACAAGTTACTTGAGGTTAACTTAATATTTACTCAAGTTCAACTTGAGAACAATTGAGTCAAGCTTCAATTTTATAATGTTCAGCTTGATTAACTTGAGAGCCTAATCAAACTCAAATCCAGCATAAATACTAGTCATGTTCGAATCGAGTTTATATATTAATACAATTATGATTACAGAAAAGAATATCTTCTAGATAAATCAAGTCTAAACAACCTAAAAATTGAGTCAAGCTTGAGCTTATTAAATACCACTTTGAGTCTAAATTAAGCTCAAAATTCTAAGCTCAATCTAGCTTGAGTCAACCTCAACCTTTGAAATTTCAAGTCAGGCTCGAATTTGAGCTCAATACTTTAGTGTATTGACTTGACTTATTTATAACCCTAAGTAGTAGGCATTAGATAATTTATGTCACTGCAAGGTTGGATGAATGTTACTGACTAACAAAAAAGAGAAGCCTTGCAATTTGCAGATCATATTCCTTTTATCCGTATATTTTCAACTAAAAAGGAGCTTAAACAGATCTTATATGTTGAGACAACACAGATGAAATTCTTCAAAGCCATCATCAGCTTGTGAAATGTCAGCTAAAAGGGTGCTTGAACAGAATTAAATACGTGGAGATGACTCTGTAATGTCATCATGCCGATCGTTGATCATGAAGCTACTGTCTACATGCAGATAGAAACCAATATTCCTTGTCTACCTCCAGGTAATGTTCCATCATGTCATCGGAGACAGAAACAGGGTTATTCCGTAGCAATTGAGGAAATTCTGATATTCTTTTTATGTAAGTGTCAAGTTCTGTGAATGGACCATTTGTAACTTTCACACCATGACCATCTACATCTCTTGTCAAACTTGAAAAATCAAGGATCCCAGATTGGTGAACTTCAATGACTGTCTTCAAATAGAGAAAAAGGCTTTTGGGATGTGAATGGAGTTCTGAGAAAATATCAGAGATTTCTTCACTGAAGTGATACATGACCAAGAAGAATGTACCTTCCCTAGGAAGCATAAGCATGAAAGGGTTTATCAGAAAAGTTAACATTTTACAGAAAGATAAAGCATAAACTGTCAAAACAGGACAATTACATGCATAACATCACAGAAAGGGAAGCAGATATTGAAGCTCTACCTGCTTAGGCCTACAAGTTTTGGAACTCGAGATATAATTGCTGATCGAAAAGCTGCACTCTCAGTCTCATTAAGCCGCAATAATGCATCATTAATAAAGGCGAATGCATGAACAGGTTCATCCAAATCCTTCATATAACCATCTAAAGCAGAAATATTTTGACCTTTGATGGTGTGAATAAAGCCACAAACCTAAAAATGATGTGAAGTTCGTTAAGCACAAGAGCTTTTATAGGTCTTGAAAATGAGTTCATGCTTTCAATACCAGAGGCTGATGTACCTGATAAAATTTTGCCATCTCACACAAATGTAAGACATAATCAGCATCCAACTCATTCTCAGGCACTGTTTTGAGAAGTGATAACACCTGCTTCTCTCGTTTCTTTGATAATTCAGAGTGGCTCTCAGAATCTTCTCGTAAGATAACAAATTCTGAAGTTAAGTTTTGCAAAATCTGAGCCAGTATATCTTTTGAGACCATAGCTCTCCCACAGGACACAAAATATGCAATAAACTCAGAGAGGTGGCCAATTCCATTTCTTGAAGCTGATGCATCCACCGGCCTGTTTTCATGTGCACCATCTTCAGCTTTGATGATGCATATATTAAGAAAATTCACAAGAGTATCTACCACATCTTGGACCACAAAATTAATTTCTTCCATTAAATAAGTGCCCCCTTGTGTAATCTGATTTTCTGAATTATCTGAAGAGAGGTGGGATTTTTCAATGTCAGATTCTGGAAAGGCACATTTTAAAACATCTAATGTAGCTTCCATATCTAATTCTAATAGGTAATACAGATTGATGTAAGATCTTTTAGCTGCTACCCTTGAATCATCAGACTCTTCCAAAAGAAACTGTACAAGTTCCTTCCTTAGCGAAGGTAGGCGTGACTGAGGAAGACTTCCATGCCCTGCAAACAAGAATTTGGATGCTTAAGTATACTTCTTAATGAGCTTCTCCTAAAAACGAACATATAGTTTAAAGTTGCAGAAATTTCAGTTAAAACTCCAGCATAATTTACACTGTATTTGCCATGAGGGAAGCATGATGAATGGCCCCCATTGACAAAATAATTATAAAGTAGGATAGTTTGTATCAATGTCAAGTAGAACAGAATAAATGCCATCCTTCTGCTTCCTGATTAGTTTGTCACAATAGTACAACAAGATGGGGATGAATACATAAGAAAAAGAAAAAAAAAAAAAAAAATATATATATATATGTGGGTATTCCCAAGCTGATGGCCTAGTGAATAATAACAAGGAACTTCTGTACAAATTTGCATGAGATCCTAAGTTCAAAATTCACTAAAGACATTTCTAGGAAGTTGGAACTATACATAGTACAAGCTATGGTTAAATTGGTTAATGGGCCTTGTGTGTACCCAGGACTTAACTAATTTGATCATGCCAAAACCCTTTGGTAACAAAAGAGAATATAAAGACAGATGACTAACATAGTAAATTGTTGTCCCTAGGAAAGAGGGGAAAGAATAAAGAAAAAAAGAAAGAGGAAAAAAAAAAGGGGAGAAAGAACAGCATACGGTAAACCATGTCCTTGAATGTTCCTGACAAGAGAATGTAAAACTCTAGAAAATTAAAGATAATTTATGGTCTATTTACTTTCTGTTGTAAGTTGGTAGAATTAAATATGTGTGGTTGATAAGCTGATGGAATATTTATTATTGGTACCAGCCACTTTAGGACTCTCTATAAATAGTCCTTCCCATGTACAAGTTGTTTTATGACAAAAATAATATTCCTCTCTTTATTTTTCTATATGGTATTAGAGCCCGGTTGATCAAATTGATCGAATGCAATCGAATACGAGTAATACTAAGAACAGATCCAAACCTTCATCAGGAACTAAACTAAGATTTGGATCCTTAGGAGATTCATGTAACCCTCCCCAAAATACACATCCAACCTCTTCATCTATAAGCAAACAAAATTCACTCTAAATCCCTTTGACATAAGTTAAATGGAGTAAATTTTTGTGAGTGGTTTCAATCCGTAAAATTAGTTCTTCATGGACAAGGTAAAATTGGATATGTGACAAGGTCTATTAAAATTCCAGATCGTGAGTCTGAGAAATTTGGTCCACAAGAAACCGAAAACTCCATGGTAATGGCATGGTTGATTAATAATATGGAGCCTAAGATTGGTAGAACCTAACTTTTCTGTGATACTACCAAAGAGATTTGGAAAAACGTCCAAGAGATGTATTCTGATTTAGCAAATACTTCCCAATGCTTTGAGCTATGGTCAACGATTCGTATTACCACAAAAGGTAATATGTCTGTAATAGAATATTATAATTTACAAATGGAACTTTGACAGGAAATAGATCTTTTCTATGAAGTAGATTGGAGGCATAGTGAAGATAGAATCAAGTATAATAAAATGCTTGAGAAAGATCGCATATTTTACTTTCCACAAGGATTGAATGCTCAGTTAGATGAAGTCAAGGGATGCTTGATTGGGAAGCAGCCTTCTCCAAGTCTTAAAGAACCCTTTGCTAAAGTCAGAAAAGAGGAAAGTTGTTGACGGCTCATGCTAATTGTCCCTTCATCAGATTACAATTCCCAAAGTTCGACATTAACAACCAAGACAAACACAGCTTGCCCTTCCTAGGAAAAAGGAAAACTTTGGTGTGACAACTGCAAAAAATCAAATCACACCAAAAATACTTGTTGGACATTGCATGGGAAACCAAAGAATCTAAAATCCAAGCATCAAAAGCAAGTCTCATTCTCTAAGGCGGCCCATCTTGCTGAAAATGAGAACCATAATGATTCAAACCCTAATAACAATCTCACCTCAGATCAGATAGTTGTCCTTCAACAGATTCTCGGTCAAACACAACTTGTGTCTAGTAATGATAAGAAGACAAGTGAGTCCTCCCCTACTGTGGCTCTAGCTCATGTAGGTATAGCTTTATCCTTATCAAAAATCACAGGAAAAGGAGTTGGATTTTACATATTAGTGCCTCAGATCATATATATAATTCTATTGATTATTTTGAGTCATTTACGAATTGTGACAATTCTTGTAAAGTGTGAGTAACAAATGGCGAATATGTACAGGCTAAAGGAAAAGGGACAGTTTACACTGTTGATCTAAAATTGATTGAAACTTTATTTGTCTCTCCATTGAAGTATAATCTACTTTCTGTGAGCAAGTTGGCTAGAGATCAAAATCATTGAGTAATTTTTTTTCCAACCTATTGTGTGTCACAGGACCAAGCTTTGGGGAGGACGATTGGCAATGCTGAAGAATACAATGGTCTCTACTATCTCACTAGGATAAAATCCGAGTTTTCTAAACAGTCGCATTTAAAATCTTTTGTTTCTATTGCCAATAATTCTGATATTATGCTTTGGCATAAACGTTTTAGACATCCTAATTTTTCATATATAAGACGTTTGTATCCTCACTTATTTTGAAATAAAGATTTTAGTACCTTCAGTTGTAAACATTGCATTATGGCAAAATTTTCAAGGAATTCTTATTATGCCTAACCATATAAACCATCTAAAGCTTTTCATCTAATTTATAGAGATATTTGGGGCCCTTCTATAATCCCTATGTACTCAGGCTATAGATGGTTTGGCACATTTATTGATGACCATTCAAGAGTGTGTTGGGTATATCTATTGAAGGAAAAATCCAAAATTTGACAAGTGTTTCAAGAATTTCATAAACTTATCTTTAATGTCTTCCACGCTAATGTTCGAATTCTTTACACTCGTAATGGGAAGGAATATTTTGTAAATGAATTTATCAAGTACTTGTCTAAAAATGGTATCACACATTAAAGCTCTTGTGTTTACACACCTCAACAAAATAGCGTGTCTCAACATTTTCTTAAAGTGGCTTAGTCTATGATGCTTTCTAGCTATGTTCTTAATAGCCTATAGAGAGAAGCTATACTAACAGCTGCTTATCTCATCAATAGAGTTCCTTACAAAGTTCTTAATTTCCAGACTCCCATCAGGGTGTTACTTCAATCCTATCCCAAAGTTCAACTTTTAAACACTTCAAAAGTCTTTGGTTTTACTGCACTCATCTATAACAGTTCATCACATAAGCATAAACTTAAGGCTAAGGCTCTTAAGTGTATGTTTATCGATTATTCACCAAAGCAAAAAGGTTACAAACATTATCATCCTCCCATAAGAAAGGTATTTGTTACAGCTGATGTTGTGTTTTTGGAACAACCACCATATTATAACACTACTCTTCAAGGGGAGAATAATACTAAAGAAGAAGAGTAGTGGTGTCTTCCCCTTCCAACATCCTTCTTACAAGTGCAACTAAACTCTTGGTTATCTAGTGGTGCATCTCCTGATAAATCTTGATCTCAATGTCAACAATTGTCTCCTCAATCATATCCCTCTCAATCATCTACATTTTTAGAGTTAGGTTCTTCTAAGTCAACATCCTTCGAGAATTCAAGTTCACCTCATTCCTTTCCTACGAGTACCCCTCCGTGTATGTCACCATCAATCTAGTGATCCAACTATTGTCTCTATAAAACCTGACGCAAAGATTCAAGTTTATAGTAGATGACCAAGGATTCCTCCACCAAGACAATTGTCCAACTTGAAACTTGTGATCCAATTAGAAGTAGAAAACCAATTAGATAGTGAAAAAGGGAGGAAGAAAAAACAGAGTTACTTATTCCTCTAAGAAAAGGAAGATCTTGTGCTAAGTATCCAATCTCAAATTTCTTGACTTTTACTCAACTATCTCCACAATTCAGGGCCTTCATTACTCAAGTAGATCAAGTTGTGATTCCTAAGAATATCCAAGAAGCTCTAAAGAGGAAAGAATGGAAAGAAGTTGTTCTTGAAAAGATGAGAGCATTGTATGAAAATAACACTTAAGAGATCGTTGACCTACCTGTAGGGAAGAAAGCTGTTGGGAGCAAGTGGGTATTCAATGTAAAACATAATTCAGATGGAAGTATTGAAAGATATAAGGTGCGGTTAGTAACTCATGGCTATACCCAGACATATGGCATCAATTATGAGGAAACATTTGCTCCTATTGCAAAATTGAATTCTATCAGAGTCCTCTTATCTCTTGCTACCGATTTAGATTGGCCATTATATTAATTGGATGTTAAAAACAGCTTCATTAATAGGGAATTGGAGGAGGAGATCTGCATATAAATTCCCCTAAGCTTCACTTTAAATAACAGCATGGAAAGGTACATAGACTAAAAAAATCCTTGTATGGATTAAAACAATCACCAAGGGCCTAGTTTAATAAATTCAGTAATACCCTTCTTTAGATTGATTACAAGCAAAGTCAAGCAGAGCACACATTGTTTATTAAGATCGAAAAAGATGGTTTAAAATTAATTCTGATTGTGTATGTGGATGACATCATCACCAGTGATGATTTTACTAAGATATCCAATCTGAAAGAGAAAATCAAAAAGGAGTTTGTGACTAAAGATCTTAAAGATTTAAAATTCTTTCTAGGGATAGAAGTAGCCAAAAGCAAGAAGGGAATTTTCATTAGTCAAAGAAAATATATCTTAGATTTAGTCAAGGACACAGGAAAATTAGGTTGCAAGCCAATGAGTACTCCTCTTTCACAAAATTAAAGTTGCTGTGCTAGAGAGGATAATGCTCCGGTTGATAAGGATCAGTACCAACGTTTTGTGGGTAGAGTAATTTATTTATCTCTAACTTACCTTGATCTTGCTCACTCAATTAGTTTGGTTAGTCAAGCAATGCATGCTCCTATTAGACATCACTTAAATTAAGTCAATCACACTCAAATATTTGAAGTGAACTCTAGGAAATGGCCTATTTATTGAGAAAACTAACTGTCGCAACATTGAAGCCTTTGTAGATGCTAACTAGGGAGGTGATAAATCTAATAGTAAGTCAACATCGAGTTATTGAACCAAACTGTACGGTAATCTTGTGACATGAAGTAAAAAAAAAAAAGTTGGTGGTAATTAGAAGTAGTGCTAAAGCTGAGTATAGAGCCATAGCTCAAGGTATTTGAGAGGTGATTTTACGCCAAATGTAGCTTAGTGATCTTAGACTCAAATATGATGCAACATTGATAGTAAGTCAGCTATAAGTGTTGTAAAAAATCCTGTTTAACATGATTGTATAAAACATATTCGACTTAATTGTCACTTCATTAAATCAGAGATACAGGATGGAGATTCAACTACAGTATGTTCCTTCAAGAAGACAAGGAGCTACTATTTTAACAAAATCGTTGCCGAAGTTGTTATTTACAGAAATTTCAAGTAAGCTAGGAATGATTGATATCTATTCCATAGTTTGGGGGGAAGTGTAGAAAATTAGAGATAATTTATGGTCTATTTACTTTCTATTGTAAGTTGGTAGAATTAAATATGCATGGTTAGTAGGCTGATGGAATATTTATTATTGGTACCAACCACTTTAGGACTCTCTATAAATTGTCCTCCTCATGTACAAGTTGTTTTATGACAGAAATAATATTCCTCTCTTTATTTTTTTTATGAAAACATTCATAGAATGCTTATGATCGATGAAATTTCAGTTGATTTTCCAAAGACTCTACCATCACTTTATCATCCACAGGAAACTATCCAGCACTTTAAACTACCCAAAGTTCACAGGCATCCTACCTTTTTGAAACAAGACATCATAAAACATGACTCCAAGCAGTTTTAAGTAAAGATGACTTATTAGAGATATATATATATGTGAGCATAGTAAATTCAATTACAATCTGTGAGCAGAAGTTAATGGATCCTCTCATGCAAAACAGATCTGTGAGGATTAAATAAGAACATATATACAAGATACATATCACCAATATTTTATAGGTGTAGATACAGTTGGAGGATAAAAGATTTATATAACTTAAGGCTATTAGTAAATTATATAAAATTTATATGGAAATACAAAGACATAACATTTATACTATATATCTGTAACTAGCACACAAATGCTGCTTAAAGTTGGGATTGAGATCCTCCTATGACTCCTGGAAATTTTTATTTCAGTGACAAATGTTACTAACACAGAAAACAGGATCCAATCATGGACTGTTTACTTAAAGAAGTTAAGAGCCAGTAAAGGAGAGCCATCTGACCTCCAAATATTAAGAGCTTGTGGAAGCAAACCCTCTAGTCTCACTTATGAAAAAACCCTTCAATAATTATCAAAACATAAGAAGATTTTCCCCCAAAAATAAATGCTAACCATTAACCCAAATAGAAGACAGTGAATCTCCTTGACAAGAATGGATCAAAAGAAATATTTTAATTATTCCAATAATATTACATAAAAGACAAACAAGTAGTACAATTCCTATAATTATTATTATTACTTTCTTTTTTGGGGGGGGGGGGGGGTTGTTGATAAATTCATCTTTTTCCTTTAAATAGAGAAAGGATACAAGAAAAGTAAAAAGATAGAAAACCAAAAGATGTAAAACCACCTTAACATTGAAACCATATCACCAAAAGAAAGCTGAAGAAGGATTCCTAGGCAACAAAAACATACAAAACCACAAAGACCTAAGCCCTACATCGGTGTCTACTCTTTTTCTTCTTCTTGACACATGATCCTCCAAAAGTCAGATTTCAAGAGCCACAGCTGGAGACCTCTGTGCCATCAAGAAAAGCCTGTCGATGTCAAGTCAAAGGAGTCGTCCAGCTCTAAAAACTCATTTGCACCAGACAATTCAGCCAAGCTCTAAATATTATCATTGGCAACCACAGAGGCAATTGCCTCTGCTTGGGCTTCAGATGCAAGCACATTAAAATTCATTTCAGCAGTAAGTTCAGGGTCAATAGAGAGTGTAGCTACTAAAGATTTTCCTAGCTGACTCGCAATGTAACTGATGACATGCTTATTAAAAGTTCCATAGGCACATTCTGAAGTTTGGCCCAAATGGAAAGAGAAGTGAAACCTTCACTTGGGAAAGACATCACATTTCCCATCATTGAAGAATAAGAAAACCACCAGCAAAGTACCAGGGATTTTCAAAGACTCACATCATTTAACTGTCATTATCAAATTTGAAGAGGAATTTACCTTTCTCATTGCTCAATAATTTTGTGAGACCATGATGGTCTCTCATTATTATTCCAAAAATAAATGACCAAAACTAAGAATTAGCCAAATCTAATGCCAGTGAATGAGCTTGTCTTCAAGTTCAATTAATTGCTTGACTGCAAAGAGACACAGGCTCCGACTTGTATAACCATAACTGAGCATTCTCAACCATGTGGAATCAAGCCAACCCACCTCAACTCTCCTTGGTTATGCCTTGTCAAAAAAATCGTTCCCAACAATTTATCTAACCTAACGGGTTGCAAGCTCCATCATAAATCAAAAACATAAGTTTCATATTGTAGGGAATGTTAGATTTGGATTGGAGCTCCAGCCATGGTTTGCACCTAAAATAATGGCATTGCTTGCCAAGGTGGTTGTTTATGCAGAGTGACCAGATGGGCAATAGAAGGATGCATGGTGAGTCTACATTGTTAGTTTCGTTATAAGCCAGAAAATTAAATTTGGCATTGCATGGAACATAGGGATGTTCAAATCTCGAATTTAGTGGGATTGTCACTTGTATGAATCCTAGGTCAATCTCCGCACTCGAATATAGGTTCCAAGAAAGACACACACAAGGAAGCTTGAGTTAATGAGCAACTTGATGCAATCTATCTCATGAGGAAATACCACATTAAGAAAAACCTTCCTTCCCCAAGATTGTTCTACACTCTATGCCAACTTCCCTCTGCTACCACTGGATATCAATGCCTCCATTGCATACGAAATCAAAATACCACTTTACATGGAACGTTGTACTTTGATGCTGATAAATGTGAGCCTCTATAGGTCATTGCCACGCCAATTATTACGTATGTGCTAAAACATGGGAGAGGGGTAGTTAAATTCGAGATAGGATCTATCTCTCTTGTATAAAACATATCCCAGCCACCTGGATTAGATTTAAGTAACTCAGGAAATCTATGGCTATAGCAAATTCCAATGAAGTCTAAGTCATCCCGTTACCAAGATAAGCAGATTAAAACTTGTGACAGTGCATCATGCGTGAGATTAATCCAAGACTTCAAAATGAAGAGATTAAGATTTACATGGAAATGATTCACAATAGTTCTAGATTGTGGAGGTCATATGCAGCACATTGCAAGGCTTAAATAACAGATTTATGTGCTTTGACAAGTCTATGCCTAGTGGTGTCACTTCCATCATAATGGGAACCTAAGGGATGCATAATGCAAAACAAAATAAAGCTTTGAATGGCTAAAAGGCTGAGAAAACCCCAATTAAGCCTCTCGATTAGTAATTTAGAGCTAGAATAAATAATTTAATTAAAAATTCTCTGAATTTTAATCAATTACAGGTTGCAAGAGTTAAAATTAATACAATAAGGTGCTTCCTAACACCATGAACTATTTGGAGAGAATGAATGTGACCAGGCCATGCAAGAGATTAAAAAGCCCATATCGGTAGCAATAAGAGAGAGATGTGAAGCCCATTTACTTACAAATGTGTGAGAGTGTGCAATTGAGAAGTAAAAGATTTTTTTTTGAATAATGAGATGAGGTGGATGGCCAGGATTAAAAAAAATGTGCGAAACATGAATAAAGGATGTGAAACATCCAATTGGAAGATGATCCGACAATTCATGTTCCTTTGATCCATTATGTGTTTTGTAGAAACAAAATTAATCAATCACATAATGTATTTTTTTTATTCTCACATTCCAAATGCAAACAACTTTTAAAATGAAAAATTACATTGCTTACTCCCCCATCTTACACACCATTTTCTCTTTCTTATCCAACAGTTGGTTTGAAAAGAACCAAGGTTAGTGAAGAACCTTGAGAAGACAATCCTTATCCGAAAACTTGAAGAGATAGTACTGACACCCATTGGTTAGTACTTCATTCAAGCACTCACTGCCCTAAACTGATTTAGCAATCCGCTGCGCAATCGAAAAGGCCAAGTTTCAACTAATGAAGTAACCAACAAGGGTATGGCACCAGATTTGCTCTACTACCTCTAAGATAACTTTTGGAGATTTCTCATGTACCCTAACTCCACACAAATGGGCAGATGGTAGTTAAGGGAAATGTTGAACTTGGGCTCTTGCATAGGGGAGCTAGAAGCCAAAACCACCAACACAAAAGTATGGGCTGGCTTTAGGGGAGAGTGGTTTATATAAAACCACTTTTTCAAAAGAATTAGCACGAGACTCAATCTCCTCTGCCACCTTTATCTGTTCCATGAGGGTTGGGTCACTAATGGAATCATGATTATCACAAGAATAAACAACTAGATTGGTAACTTCTTGCAGTTGGGCTGCAAGCCAGTACTAGGGAAACTTTCCTCTTGACCAACTTGTGAAGAAAGGCCGAAAAAATAGACATCAGGCTTGGTCAAATAAGGATTTGTCACATCACATACCAACTTTTCATTAATTTTTGGCCCCACACAATCAGCCTTTTCTTTCAAAACTGCTTTATCCCTATCTTCAGACCCTCCATTCAAAATCATTCTGAAGGTGGTTCCATGAAGGATCACAGAGACTTCCTTTATTCATGATGGGAGGATCTTACAACGGCAGTTGCTAGTACCCTAAAAGCTCAAGAGACTGAAGACAACTTCTTAGGCCTTCTAGAAAAGATCTTGAACACCATGGCTTGAGAAGAACCAAGAACAAAAACCACACAACTCAAAAACTCTAATATATTCATACAAACTTTTGAGACCAACTCTCCAAAAACAAGAACATTCTCACCTAAAAATAGATACCAACAAATCACCTCAGATAGAAGACACTAAAGTCCCTTCTCATCAAGAAACCAAGGAAACACCATCTAAATATTTTTTCAATATCCTACCAAACGTATTCTTAGACTTTTAAACAAACATATGATACCATTTCTCCTAAAATCATTCCAACAAATCATCAAAAATAGCAAAATATATTATCTATAACATGAAAGAATCCCCATCATCGAAATGGCTCAGAGTTTACGGGCTTGAACCAAGAGATGAGCTCACTAGGCTTTAGTACCAAACATGATGGAAATTCGAGTGTGAGGAGGTAATCAATTGAATTCAAATGGGATAACATGCTATAACCAATCACTCAAATGATATACAAGGTTAATATAGGCTCTCTTGCATCCCAAGGCTAATTGATAAGCATGCAAGTTTAACCACATGTTATTGTTTTTGATAACCAGAATCCTCCTAAATTGACCGTTAACTGTGCATGACCAGCCAATCCGGTCCTTGTCTTAAAACATCAATTACAATACAGAAGGTTCTCCACATTCAGTCTCAGCTTTACTTTACAATTTCAAATACACAATATATAACTACAACTGTGTACCTGGAGGAAAAGCAAGACCCAAAAAGCAGTACTTCAAGTAAACAAGCATCCTGTATCTGGTCATAAGACACAGAAAACTGTGAAACTTCAGAACAATAACCTCACCAGACAAAGGGTTATAACAGGATAAGCAGTGGCTGATGAAAAACCTAACGTTAAAATAACAGAGGGGAACAAGTTTTGCTCAAATTGTAGTCACACTTGGGTTTACAAGTGATTTTGTTATATGGGAAAATTTATGGGGATAAATAATGGAAATTAACTATAATTGGATTCACAAATCAAAGTTCACATGCAACACCATAACGTACCCAAGAGCAGCAGCACTCTCCCTGGGAGTATTATGGTAAACTACCAACAGCTCCTCCAAGGGAGACCTATAGTCATCTAATCCTCTATTGAAAAGATACACCAAAGCACAATATAATCCATGCTCACGGCATAGCTTCACAACCTGCAATATAAGGGATAAAATCAAACAGCTGACCAATGAAAAAGTTCCATCTCATATATCATATCATTATGATCAAGAAGAACCTTCACAGATTCTGTTTCTCTTTTATTCTTTTGGATATGGAAGTTCAGTAACCTGCTGTTGTATTTACCTGATTGAAATCCAAGGATGATATGTCCATATGGAGAACACACTGCTCAACCCTCTGTAACCACCCTTTGCTGCTATAATGTTCCACCAGTGCTTGCATTATCTATTAACATGTAGATATATCTTATAAGTAACAGGAAGACAATAACACTTTTTTGGTAAGTAGGAAGATAAGAAGTACCTCCGGAGGTAGAGAGCTGAGCATGTCCTTCAATATATATGGCTCTAAAAGCTCCAAGAATGTTTCTGGATTCCATTAAAAAAAAAAGAGGCATAGAAATTCAGCTTCCAAACTAACTTGGTGGAAAACAAATTGCTTACCAGTCTACAGGCGATGAAATAAAAAGATTCAATAGAGAAACATATCTTGTTTGCAACATGGATGGATAGTAAGCAAGTGCATCCATCTTCCAATCATTCCAATTCCTTAAAAAGGTGTCTTAATGCAATTCATCTGAATGCGCGGGTGAAACACTACTGCTTTACCAGCATTCAGAGAGATAGATGGTGGCAAACTACATAAATTTCAGGAAAAATGTTTTCATTTTGATAATATATTTTTCTAAGAAAATCTTTTCACTCAAAATGATTTACTGTCAATGCTTTGGTTGTTTTGAAATGGAATAGCAAAAAATCTTTTTGTTGTTAGAACTCAGTGCATCCTGCCTGGCCCTAGGATTAAGCACAAGTCTGACCATTAAGTACTAGGAAGCAAGTATAGCTTGACACAGTATAAATGTTTGTTGGAGTGAGCTGACCGGCGGACATACTTACTGAAATTGGCTGTCCAAAATGTTCTTAGCTGCTCAAAGATTATAAATGAATACATCTCTCAAAAGGGTCTTCCAGCCCTACTTGTGTGTGTGTGTGTGTGTGTGTGTGCATTCTTAAGTAATTCTCATAGTATGCATAATCGAGATAATCTTCTGAAATCTAGATACCATACATGAGTGTCATACTAAGTAAAATAAACATATACACATTCAGTTGGCTTGCCATGTATGTAATGTTATATCCAACATCTCGATTTAGTAACCTATATGCCAATTTGCAGTTGAGTTAAGACAAGGAGAAAAGGTTACCTCTATGTTGAACTGCCACAAATTTAGAATATATCTCATCAAAAAGGATGTCTGTCCTTTTTATATGAACACAAAATTCAACGGCAACACCACCAACACGAGTGAATTGTTCTTTTATGTCATCATGAAGAGAGCTGCTTCCACCAATTTGATCATCCATCTTTTGTACTTTGCCCATTTGATTGCAGAACGCCACTGATATATAAGAAAATACTTCATCCACATATGACTGCAGTAAATCCACCAAATAAGGCATAATAGCATCTTGTACAGCATCCAAAGTCCTGGGAAGGTCAATTACACCATGAGCTTGGCCATCATAAAGTGTCATTGCCATGTTTAAGGTACCCATCCAATCACCTGCTTTCCTCAAAACTTGAATCCTTTCTTTCCAGGGAAGGAGGCGTGATATAATGAGATGCATCGGCCCAAGTATATAAACAGAAGCCCCTCTTACAGCTACAGTATTATGATAAGCCTTCTCGGGATTCCCAAATACATTAACAAAGTAAGTATTGTATGTAATAAGATCATCCCCTCCAAAATTGTCAAATGCAAAGGTTGTTTGGTGAATTATAGTCCCATCCCTTGCAAATAAGCAGAGCTGCCCACTCATCGTGAGAGCCACAAGGATCTGGGAATGCAATACCACTGTTCAGAATTATCAATTTTCTTCAAAAGACAAAGAAACTTTGCTGGACAAGGGACTAACAGAAAATTGCATTTGCGATTATACCTGGTCATCCAACCAAGCCACTCCTATGGCTGGACCATCAAGAGACCACTTCTTGTACGCTTTTATCTCCGAGTTGACCAACTTAGCTACTTGAACTTTCCGATCCCAAGCAATAGCAAGCAAAGCAACTCTTTCATTTGCCAGTGCTTCAGAAATATTATCTGCAAAAAAAAAAAACACTCATTTATGAAGGTGACAGCTTACTAGACGTTTCCAAATTTCAAAAGAAGAAATAACCAGTTAGTACCACTTGAGTGAGCTGATGCTTGTGACATGTATTTCCATGCAGTATATGGCATTGATCCTTCTCGCACCCCATCTGGCCTGGGCAGTGATGCATAGACCTTTAGTGCAGGACTAAGCCTTACCTAAATGCATGAAAAAAGAAAATACCGCTTCAGCAAATTACTAATTACAATACCTGGACACAAGATGGCTACTACATTAAATTCATGCAATCATCTATGATTTCATACCACCAGAGCAGTTTGATGGGTGACAAAGATGACCACACCTTCCTCAGTGATAGCAGCAGCTTCATTGAAGAGTTTCCAGCTTGCATCAGCCCCAACCACACCTCCCATCATGGTCCCAAAACCACTGCCAGAACTGGCGGTGCTCCCTTGAGCAATAAGTGAAGCACCTCCAATTAATTCATCATAAAGAAGAGGTGAGGCTGATATCACTGTGCCAGTCTTTTGACCATCTAGAAGACACTGTTCAATTAAGATCAAAAGTGAGCATGAAAACAATAATTACAAAGATATGATAACATTGATAGCATATTATGCATAACTCAATTTAATCTGAATTTTAATGGAGAATCTATTAAGCAGAGGATAATAAGAAGAAAATTGGAACATCGAAAAGGTAGTTATACATACTCAACATTACCTGAGTTTTAATGGAGAATCTATTAAGCAGAGGATAATAAGAAGAAAATTGGAACATCGAAAAGGTAGTTATACATACTCAACATTACCTGAGTTTTAATGGAGAATCTATTAAGCAAGGGGACCACTGAAAAAGAATGCAACAAAACCAGGCCATTAGAATCTCCAGTAACTGCTTTAAATTGACGAGTAACCTGAGAATCCTGCCCTAAAAAGAATGCATGCACAACAGGTGCTGTATGCTCTCCAGTAATCACTTTGGCTGCTGATCCTCGCTGCAAATCCCATACTGTAATGTGCCCATCACTGTAACCAGCCAAGAGCAGGTCCCCTTGCTGATTGAAGCATATGGAAGTTACTGCAGCAGAAGCACGATCACCTTGCGAACCAAGCGTGGTAGTCTGAAACAGTTATTGAATTCAATGAGCAAATTAATTGGAGTCAATGGAAAATTCAGAAAGAGCTTGGTTTAGAATAGTAATTATGAACATCTTGAGAGGGGGATAGTTTCCGAACTGCAATTCTACATGAGCAAAGCAACTTTCAACAGCCCATCAACTTAAAGTGCTGCAAATTCAGTATCCCATCAAAAGATAAAAGTACTTAATGACTTGAGTGGGAAATAAAGTCCCAACTATACCAAATATCCAGCAATTATAGCTCTTTAAATGCAGTCTACACCACTATAGAAGTTGAATGGCATTAGTTTCCTATCTTGATTCTCCAATTCAAACTTACTGAACAAGGTGTAAAGAGTATAAAATGTGTATACTCAAAAAGCAAGAACAACATCACTGCATCATGCAGCAGCTTACTAAACCAACTGGCACTAACTGGCTGGCACGGAGTAGACCAAAGTGCTGATTGCACAAGGGCTGTTACTAAATCAATCTAGCAAGGAAGCAGCAAGTGAACAAGTAAACAGAAGCTAAAATAATCAACGATTTAAACATCAACCATGTATTTCATAGCACACCATAATGCTCCTAGGTAATCATGGAGGGCAAACAAATTCAACTAAACAACTACAAGCATAGTCTTTTGGAACCAAACAGTTGATACCTATATGAATACCTTGCTGTCCATGTTGTCAACATGATAAGGAGAATATCTACTGGGAACAACAAGGATGACCCCTTTCGACATTCCAATGCCTATGTAATTAACATGAATACCTAACACTTGAGGCAAACCATAATCCCGTCTAAATGCCTGTGAAGATATAGTCCGAGTGACCACATTATCCGAGTTGATATCAAAGTAACCCAAAGCGATTGATCCCCTTTTAACTCCTTCAAGTCTCATAGGCTGAGCAGCTGCACCCTCCTCCAAATGCAGCCCGGTTGAGGCCTGTTTCCTCTCTACTTCTTCTGCCAATTCAAGAGGCTTAAGGGAGGGCTTTTGTGACTTCTTCTCGGATTTTTCACCATTCTTCTTGCTGTCCAACTGCTCAATTCTCTCTCTTACAAGTTCATCAATTTCACTCATTAAATTAAAATCATCACCATCATCATCTTTAGAAACGTCACATGGTTTGGTCGGAATTTTTGTCTCATCTGCTACTTTTGCTTCCTTTTCATAAACTTCACCATCTGCGGCTACGTTAGAATCCTCGATGCTGCCTGAATCTTGCTCAGCAATATTTTCAGAATCACAAATTCTCTCGTTTACAAGTGCTCCCGAAGCATCATTCTCTCTTTCTTCCTTTATCATACCCGGTGAACTCTCCGCCTCATGACCTTTCTCCCGAACTGCATTATGGTCCTCAAAATCGCGCGATTCTTCCGAATCATTGCTTCGATGTATCATCCCGTTCAACTCAGCAGTATCTTCATTTCCACCAACAGTCTCTTCCAAAAACCCTCTCTCATCCGCGACAAACTCATCGCTAATCACCAAAGGCAAGGACGATACAGACGACGACGAAGAAGAGAGCGTAGAGGAATCACGCCTCTCGAGAATCGTCGACCTTCGAGACTTGATCGCGGCAGCATGCGGAGTCGGAATAGACCGTGACGCAGCGGCAGCAGCAGCGAGAGCAGCGCCGGGCTTTGCGCTGGAGCGAATGCCGCCAAAAAGAGGTGGGAGTTGCCGAGGAGCAATTAAGGGAGGAGGAGGAGGAGGAGGAGACGAAGACGAAACCCGAATATTAGGGTTTCCAAATTCGCGGTCAGGATGAGACGATTGCGGTGGAGGTGGTTTGAGAGATTCTGTTGACTTACTTGAAACGACATCGTAATCATCGTCGTAATGATCTAGTGATGAAGCGAATGGTTTAGGAGAAGGAGGAGGAGAAGAAGAAGAGGAGGAGAGAGAATCGTCGTTAAGGATTTCTTCGATGGTTCTATGAGGGAGTGATTCTCGGTCTTGTTCATCGTCGTTTCCATCGTCATCATCGTCGATGTTGGAATTTGAAAGTAAGGAATCCAGATCGAGTGCCATTTGAGTAGTTGTTTTAGCAGTACATAATTCGTTCGAGTTAACTC
This sequence comes from Lumnitzera littorea, assembly GCA_024138015.1. Classification (NCBI taxonomy): domain Eukaryota; kingdom Viridiplantae; phylum Streptophyta; class Magnoliopsida; order Myrtales; family Combretaceae; genus Lumnitzera; species Lumnitzera littorea. The sequence continues at coordinate 10,429,563 of JAMXBB010000001.1, read as the reverse complement.
AGCAAGGCCGAACACACTACCGAAAGACGAGAGAGCTTTCAGAGAAATCGGGACCAGGCACCTGCTACTACAATTAAACTTAGCAAGTCCACTACAGGACGCATCACTTGCAGCTCCATCCCATTCTATGCTAATTCTAGCGAATTGCGCTTTTGGCAAATCCTTACTAATATATATAATTTCAGAATTTCTGTTTCAATGACACTTTATTAGTAGCATTTAAGCTGATTTCTGGAAAGCTACAGTGGCTTTTTTAATTTTTAACAAATGCTTTTTTTGGGAAAAAAAATTAACTTTTTACTTTTTTTTTTATTACTTAAAACTTTTTCATTACCTAAAATAATTTATTTACTCCAAGGACATATATAGTTTAAACAGAAAAAATACTTGTGGCGGAAAAAATAAATAGATTTTTACAAAATCCTAAACTCTTGCAAAACTAATATAAAAATACTTGAAATTAGGTTTTAGAAAACGATTTGGTCTGAAATTGGTAGTCAAAACCTGACTACATCCGATTGTAAAGAAATCGGGTGTCAAACATCCCATTTCTTTTAGCTTAATGAAATAGGTTGTTCAACACCTAATTTTGTCGAGTTATACTCAGGCATAGTGCTTTCTTCTTTATCACTGGAATCTTAAAACTCTCTTTAAAAATAAATCTAAAGAGAACTTTTTATGATAGCGTTATTATGATCAATCACATGTGATATGTATATAACCTATTTTAGAGAAGCTTTTATTTGATGAAATATGAAGGGACGATATTAGAGAGAGACGTAAGAACTGAAAAGCTCGATGATGTACGCGTGATAAGATATCAACACTTTAAAAATGATCAAATAAAGAAGTTTTAGTATGGGTTAAAATAAAAACTTTGTAATGAAGCAATTATAATGACATTAAGTTGAGCTTACATGGAACATTAGACGAACATGTGAAAGTTGATCTGCCTTTATTTTAACGCATAGACATGACCAGACAGTAAAGTGCCATGAAAAAGGAGGGAAAAAAAGAAACAATACTAGACTTGAAATAAGCAATTTATAACTCGAAAATTACAAAGCTAAATGTACAAGTTAATTAAAGCAAACCACTCTTTACTATAAAACCTTGTATCTCTCATTCAAAAACCTTAATCCTAATATTATATACAAATTGACGTGCGACAAAACCTTAATCTTAACCCAATCAAAACCGTCGTTAATCCTCTAACACAATCCTTGATCAAAACCCCAATTGAAACCCTAAGTAACCCTACAGGCAAGAAGAGTTGTGCAGTGTTTTGGTATATTTTCCCTCCATAATTTTCTTTTTCTATTTTATTTATATAAAAAATGGTTCATATAAGAGGATTGGCATTTGTTTTTATGCTATTTGTGGTTAGATATGAACTAATTGTCTAAATTTGAATTTATTTATCCTGCCAAAGTTTGCACAAATTGCACATTTTTTTTATTCTTAACTCAAATCAATGGTGAGTTATGCCCATTTGTTTATTAATTACTTTTGTTATGCCCATTTGTGTGTTGATTGTTTTTTTTTCTTTTTGTAATCTGCATCATTGCTTTTTTTTTTCTTTTTTTATATGTGTTTTATGGATATTTATGCTCAAAGGTTCAAACTGCTTAATAATTGTATTCTTAATATTTTTCCATTGTTTAACAACGATGAATAGTGCCCATTTGTTCGAATTGCTTCATAATTTCTATTTATATTGTGCAACAAGTTTTTTAATGTATTATTCACAAAAGAAAAAATCTCTAGCTAAAGTTCATATTTCTATTTATGTGTTGATTAATTTGTATTGCCTCATTTAGTTTTTCAAATTTGCATAATGATTTGCAGATCCAAGATTACATGATGATGGATGGATTATGAGTTAGAAGGAAGCTAGAGAGGAGTTTAACAACCTTTGACATTATGCAAGCATCATTGTCTATAAGAACTCTATGAGTAGCAATAGTCACATAGAGTATTGCTTTTGTTGTTTGTTCTCACCCGAGCAAACTAATCGGACAAAATGAAATATAAGGAGGTAGTTTTATAGTTGTCCACATTGTAGAGGTGAAAGGTATTTTACATTTTTCAAGTAGGTAGATCATCTAATGCTTGATCATGCAAAAGAGGTAATTTTTTATCTTTATGAGCAGTTGGTGACTTTACGAATTCAAATATGCATGTTGTCTTCGAAGAACAAACTTCAATGGCAATCAAGTTAAGATCCTTGAAAGAAAGTTTTGCTTGCTTGAAGAAAAATTTAAATTTAGAGAGGAAGAAGACTATGGTATAGACAAACTACTTAATTGTTTCAAGGTTGGTCTTCTTCATAGTTGCCATCATGGTGCTTTTAACAATGTTGTATTATAATGATGGCAATGTTCCTAATTCAAGGGGGTTAAGATTTTATTAAGCGTTTATATTATATAACTTGTCAAATAAGTGATTGTGTGGGTTTGATGTTATAGTAAGACTATTTTTTTTTTTGTTCAATATACAATATTAGAGCTAAGCTTATTTTTGTTTGCATTGTCATTCTAAGTATGTATATTATGATAATTGAAAAAAGTTAGTGTAAATAGTAGTTATAATGTTGGAATAGCATTTAGAAAACATTTAAGAGAATTAAATATAATAAGTTCAAAAGAATCGTTTGAGATGGATAAAGAATTTTTAAGAAAAGACAAAACATTTTAGCATTCCAATGAGCTAATCCCTATTGCATTAAGTTTCATCAAGATAATTTTTTTACCAACCTTTAAGCATATATTATATGTCTTCATGCAGTTTGATGTTTGATAATGATATCAAACCAAAGAAGCTCTTATTAGTTACTACTTAAAGGGTAAGACATTACATCAGCGATGTGTTTATGAAAAGGATAATAAAGCATCTAATTGAATATGTACATAGTAAATATGCACAATGTACATTATTTTATTATACACTCGTCATTTCTCATATTTTAATAGTATTATAATTCTTACATTTTTTGGTGCATTTTGATATTTAAATGAAATGTACTAGACCTGTTTTTTAGAGTTACTTTTAATTAAACTTTAGACTTTAAAAGGGTCTTATCGAAAGTGGTATACAAAGATTGCAAAACTTTAATCATTATAGACTAAAAGATAAGTCTATGTCATGGAATTGGTAAAATATCCTCTTCACATCTACCCGTAAAGTCTTCTACGTATGTCTTCTAGAAAATCAATTTATGATACTCAACATGTAAGGGTGTTACGGGTAGATTTTGTCACTCAATCCTATGCGGTACTTAGTGTTTTTGACTACACTAAAAAAGACTAAGTCAACCTATAACACACTTACAAAGTTTAGAAAGAGAAAGTAGAGAGAGAAATTTTGAAGGTATGTTGTATTCACTCAAATCACTTATGTCTTACTTCTGAGAAAAATATCCCTATATATACAGAAAGCCTTTACAAATTAATGGTTAAGATTAATTCGATCTAACGGTTACAATTAACTCCCAACTACCACATTCACCTACCCTATCTATTACTATATAAGATTCTGGACTTCTCTACAACCTTTTGGAACTTTTCATCTTCTAGAAGCTTTTAGTGGGCTTGGGCTTTAATCTTGGGCTTTAGGAACCTCCTAGGAATGGCCCATTTTAGGGGGTCTGTAACATTCTCCCTCGCTCAATCTAATGATGCCCTTATCACTCCTTCATCATGGAACTTTTGAATCTTGTCTTTGAATTGCCATAGTGCTTTGGTTGATTCTCAACTAGCATCACTCTCTAGTCTCCCCTTTCACATAACCATATACTCATGTCTAGGAGTCTGTCCACGTCTCCTCACTTATCTATCAGCTATGATCCCTTCAACTTTTTTGTCAAATGAGTCCTGTACTCCTATTGGGGCCCTTTGTGATATAGCTCTTATAGGGTCTTCTTCATCCTTATGGAATGGTTTTATCATGCTCATGTGGAAAACCGGGTGGAATTTCAATTTGGATGGAAGTTCCAATTTGTAAGATACTCACCCCACTTGTTTCACAATTGGGAATGGGCCTTCATAGCGCCTCATTAAACCTTTATGCAGTTGTCCCCCCGTACGTTGTATCAAATGTAACTTAACAAGCACTTGATCGCCTACTTGATATTCCATTGGCCTATGCTTCTTATTTGCAATCTTCTTCATTCTCTTGATAGCTCGTCTAAGTACGTTCGAGCTAAGTCATGATTTTCTTGCAATTCCCTTGCAAATTTATATGTGGGAGGGCTAGACCCTATATATCCTATTTTCACTGTATTAGGAGTTAAGGATTGCCTTCTTAGGACAATCTCGAAAGAGCTCTGTTCGATGAACTCATTCTTCTGTAGGTTGAATGAGAGTTGCGCCACATCTAACAACTTGGTCCAATTGCGTTGGTTAGCTTTTACAAAATGCCTTAAGTATAATTCTACTAGAGCATTTACTCGCTCCGTTTAGCCATCCATTTGAGGATGTAAACTAGTTGAAAAGTTCAACTCAGATCCCAGAAGTTTGAATAATTATGTCCAAAATTTCCCTGTGAATCGCCCATCTCAATCACTCACAATGTTTCTTAGTAAGCCCCAATACTTTACTACATGTCTTAGGAACAATCGGGTAGCCTCATCTGCTAGGCACTCCTTTGTTGCTAGAACAAAAGTTGCGTATTTTAAGAACCTGTCTACTACAACCATAATTGTACCATACCCTTCTAATTAGGGCAAACTTACAATGAAGTCCACGAAAACACTCTCCCATGGCCATTCAGGAATCGGAAGAGGCTCTAGTAGCCTTAGAGTTGTCTTGTGTTCAACTTTGTCTTGTTGGCATACGAGACAAGTTCGGACATAGCTCTCAACATCTTTCCTCATGTGTGGCAAAAAATATTTCTTCTCTACTAAGGCTTGGGTACGGTACGTTCATGGATGACCTGCTCACTTAGAATAGTGACACTCTCTAAGTATCTCCCTTCTTAAGTTCAAGGATTGGGGTACATAAATTCTATATCCCTTTGTGCATATTAGTCAATTCTCGTGCCAAAATCTCCTTGTTTTCCTTTCTTGACATTGGATCAATAAAGCTTTAACTTGCTTATCACTCTCCATCCCCTCTTGAACTCTATCAACGAAGTTGCTTTCAGGTTTGCTAATGGATGCTAACTCAACCCTTCGGCTCAAAGCATTCGCTATAATGTTAGTCTTACCTGACTTATGTTCAAGGTCTAAATTGAATTCCGCCAAGAAAACCTGCCATCGGACTTGCTTAGGAGAGATCTTCTTTTGAGTCTGAAAATAGTTAATGGCCATATTGTTAGTTTTAACCACAAACTTCTTCCCTAATAAGTAATGCCTCCATACCCGAAAACAGTATACTATCGCCGTCATCTCCTTTTCATACATTGGATATCACTTCTCTGTGTCATTTAGCTTCCGGCTTTCAAACACCACAGGGTGTCCTTCTTGCATTAAAACACCTCCAATAGCAAAATCACTAGCATCTGTACATACCTCAAAGGGTTTGCTAAAGTTAGGAAGGAGAAAGACCGGCTCCTTAGTGATTTCCATCTTCAAGGTCTCGAGTACCTGTCATCTATCTGTACTCCAAACCCAAGGGGTATTCTTTTTTAGTAAGTCTATCAATGGGCTTGCTATTTTCTAATAGCCCTTAATGAATCTTCTATAGTAATTTACTAAGTCAAGGAAGGATCTCAACTCGGTAGGCTTAGTGGGCTCCTTCCAATCCCAAATGGCCCACACCTTTCCTTTGTCCATTCTAATCTTTTCTCTCCCTACTATGTGACCAAGGAACGTCACCCCTTCTTGCGCAAAAGCACATTTCTCTAGTTTCACATATAAATCATTCCTTCTCAAAGTTAAGAATACCGAGCAAAGGTGCTCTATGTGTTCCTCCAACGTCTTACTATAAATCATAATGTCATCCAAGTATACCACTACAAATTGATCAAGAAAGGGGGTCAAAACATGATTCATAAGTGTACAGAAAGTAGCCGAGGCATTGGTAAGGCCGAACGGCATGACCAGGAATTCAAAAGCACCATAACTTATAATACAAGTAGTCTTAGGTTCGTCTCCTTCTACAATCCTCACTTGGTGGTATCCCGACCGTAAATCCAATTTGGAGAAGTATCTAGCTTCTCCTAGCTTGTTGAATAGGTCCGATACTAGTGGAATGGGATACTTATTCTTTATAGTGACCTTGTTTAGGGCTCGATAATCAATACATATTTAGAGTGATCCATCTTGTTTCTTCTAAAAAAGTATAGCAGCTCCAAAAGGTGCCTTTGAAGGCCTAATGAAACTTGCTTTTAGTAATTCCTTCAGTTGTTACCTTAACTCTTCTAATTCTGAAGGTCACATCTTGTACGGGACAGCGATGGGCAGCTTGGCTCCAAGTTCCAATTCTATCACATGGTCTACCTCTCTTCTTGGCAATAACTTCTTCGGCAACACTGGCTACATTATATTCTCAAATTCTTCCAATATCTCTCCTACTTGAGGTGGAACGCTTTCTTGACCAATAGTCTCTTCCTTGAATTTTAAGGTGGCCAAGTAAGTGACTTCATTCTTCTTGAGTCCCTTTTCCAATTGCATAGCCGATAGGGAATTTGGTGGCTTAGCCTACCTTTCTTATGACGGGGATTACACATTATGAGTTGTGATCAAGCACATAAATGCAGTTAGCCTATGGTACGATTAATGCATCAATGCGATATAGGAAATCCATCCCAATCACAAACTCAAAATCATCCATTGGCACTACTTCAACCATTTCTTTTCCCTGCCAACCCCCAATATGGAGCTTTATCCCCCTAGCTACTCCAATAGTGGGAACTTCTTTTGAGTTAACTGTTTTGAGCAATGTTTTGGTCTCCTCCACTTTTAGCCCCAACTTCCTTACTACCATATCAGAAATGAAAAGATGGGATGCTCCTATGTCTACGAGGGCATTAAGTTTCTTACCTGCTGCCGATATTTCGGTATACATCAATCCTTTTCTTCTTTCATTAACTTGAGACTTCATAGCACTGAGTAGACGAACTGACCCTAACTGAGCCTCATTCCCTTCATTTGAGCTTTTACTTGTTACTAACGCCGCCAATCTCTCTTTCTTTAGACACTCCCTAGCATAATGGGGATCATTACAGAAATAACATTTCAATTCACGGGGTTTCCATCGTTCCCTATCTCTCCCTTCACGAGTTCTATCTCGATCGTTATCTCTTTCCTCTGCTTTAGTTTTCCCTTTGGAAGAACTCCTACTCTTCTCCCTCTCAGCTCCCCCTTTCCATCTTCCCCCTAAGGTCTTAGGATTTGTCTTCTGAAATTCCAGTAGGTTTTCAATAACTGCTATAGCCTTAGAGATGTCTTCCACTCCCCTTTGCTCTAGTTTTAATTTAGCCTAGGGCTTTAAGCCATCCACAAACATTACCAAAGCATCTTCTTAGTTGAGGTCTAGGATCTCTAACATCAACTCTGAAAATTCTTTTACATATTGCTTTATGTCACCCTTATGGGTTAGGTGACACAATTTCACCTTTGCTTCTTTAGCAGCATTTTGAGGGGAGAATGGACGCTTCAGCTCTTGTACAAAGTTATCCCATGTATTGATATCAACTGCCCTCCTACGCCACCATACCATAGTAGAGTCTTTCAAATACATAGCAGCAGTACATACTTTTTCAGCATTATCTAAGATTCTTACAATGTTAAAGTATTGTTCCATTCCCTATAAGAAGTTGTCTGCTTCTCTAGTGGACCACGTTCCGTTGAAATGTTCTGGCTTGGAAACATCAACCCTATGGCCCGTTTGGATGATCACTCCATTTGTAACAGCAATTCGACAAGCCGTCAATTGAGTCTTGAGATCTTCAATCTCCTAACGGATGGTAACTACCACCGCATCAATCTTAGCTTCATAAACCTCTTCCTTAGTTTCTAAAGCCGTAACTCGGGCTTGGAGAGCATCACCCTTCTTTTTAATAACGTTTCCATGCTACCTAAGCTCTTTTATTGCCCGATTCAGTGCTCCTTGTTATTCGCTTCAGAGTTCTTCTTCCATCTCCTCAAGACTGCCTTGAGACTCATCAAATTGTTCCTTAGCCTCAGCAATACTCAACTTTGTCCTATCCATCCTATTAAGGAGGGAGTTTAGCAAGTCCCGGAACCTAACTTTTTGCCTAGTAACACGATGATCATCATGATTGGCCAACTCATCGACTATTGAAGTGTTGTTGTTTCCTCCGGATGATATTTTCTCCACAAGTAGTCCCTTTTCCAGGCTCTAATACCACTTATCATGGGCAGATTCCGTCACTTGATCCCGTGCGGCACCTAGCGTTCCAACTACACTAAGGAAGGCTAAGTCAGCCTATAACATACTCATAAAGTTTAGAGCGAGAAAGTAAAGAGAGAAATTTTGAAGGTATGTTGTATTCACTCAAATAACTTGTGTCTTACATCCGAAGGGAACACCCCTATATATATAGAGAGTCTTTACAAATTAATGGTTAAGATCAATTTGATCTAATAGTTACAGTTGATTCCCAACTACCACATTCACCTACCCTACTTACTACTATACAAGATTCTAGACTTCTTTTCATCTTCTAGAAACTTTTCATCTTCTAGAAGCTTTTAGTAGGCTTGGGCTTTAATCTTGAGCTTTAGGAACCTCCTGGAAATGACTCATTTTAGAGGGTTTGTAACAAGGGCATCACTAATGAAATTCCTTCCATTATTGCAATATAAACTCTATCATTCGTCATACATGAAAAAATAAGAAAGAAAACACAAATGATATACATTAAAATTGAGAACATAAATAAAAGCAACACTTATAAACATAAATATTTCTTGTAATAAAGTGCACATATAAGAGAAAGGTTAAAAAAAAATCGAGTATCTATATTATTGAAGTAAAAGAGGTAGGCTTTTGGTGTCTTTTTTCTTTTATCCAAATTGCCCTTAATAACATTAATATTTTATATCATCTACTATTTATAAATGTATGATAGTATTATTCTATTATGGTTATAAATATTCATTACCTTAATATTATTGATTGCAATTATTCCATATTTTCTTTATGTTTTTTAATTTCCATTTTTTGCTCTTGCATTCACTTACTATAATTCCTTCATGTTTCCATTATGACACTTTAATCAAATTTCTAGTATAAATGTATGAAGAATTATCATAAATTTGTAATGTTAATGCAATTATAATTAATAGATAATATACTGTTTTTAATATTTTATAATTTGTATTGGTTAGAACACAATATCCTAGTAATTACTTGAATAAAAGAAATCTTTTAGACCACATTTTATATGACACTTATTATTCCTATTAGGAAATTGTGAACAGTGTTTATGAAAATCCATAACTATTTGTATGACTTATTCTTTTAGTATAAAACAATAGATAATTCTAAATAATATATTTATAAAATCAACATAAAATTTAACTATGTCAAAAAATTTTAATAAGTTAAGATACAATTTTTTTTTATAAGAAGAACTAATTCATGAAACAACCTAAAACACTAAAGAAACTACCTAAGTACAAAAGCTAATCTATGTAATTTAAATGTATCCATAAGATATTATTTACTTTAGTTAATAAGTATATTTTAATATATTTGTAATTAGTAGGTTGTTTGGAGGAATAAAAATAAAAATTTAAGAAGAAATTACAAATACATCATTGCTAATTAAATTCTGCACATTATATACACATATGGATGCATAAATATATTTATATACATTTATGTTAGGAAATGGTACATTACATTTAGTGTCTTCATAAAGTTTTTATAATTTTGTATTAGTGATTTTACAATATTACCCTTTTATAAGAAAACTGATCTTATTTTTATAAAATAGTTATAACATATAACTATTGTTTTTAAAGGTTAACATGGACTTTTAGACGTATGTTTCAATTCCATGCCTATTTTCTCTTTTTATTTCTTTAAAGTGGTTTATATTCAATTTTTATCATCAATTCATTTTTATTAATTTTCAATTGATGTTTATAAATTATAATGTTCTTTGTATGGAAAAATAGATTAATAAAAATAAAGTAATATTAGCATATCAAGCATGCCAAATAATCATCAATACTCCTTTGATTCACAATAAAGATTTGAGAACAAAAATCTTTTCATTCTTTCTATATAACATTTTATCTATGAGTAATACCTTACAATTAATTAAGTCTACTATCCATATTCATATTGATTTAATGAATCCAAATTTATTTTATGATTAATAACAACCAAATTATTTATGGATTTTCTTTTCTTCTGTGATTTTTACTTCCATCTTTCTTTTACGCCCTTAAACAATCTCTCATGTTAACTAACATTTTGTGTTATTTCATTTTTCTTTTTGGGTAAACTTATTTCTATTTTTTGATGCATTAATTATACTAATATTTTATGACATTTTTTAATTGTTAGTAAATGAGATATTAATGCATGAAATCAATTATTAATTAAGTTAAGGCTAAGCATATGATTTTAGCATTAAGATCTAGCTATAGAAAAAAAATTCAAAATGAAAACCATTTTCAATATTTTACTTATATTTACTTTTGTTGGGAAATGATTATAAGAACTAAATTAAGATAAGTTAAATGGTTTAACATTTGCAATATGTCTTTTGATGGATGAAAAGTATGTATGTATTCATTAGCTTATTCTACTAAAGAAATTGTATTTACCATTAGTTTATTAAATTTTTTTATTTTTAGTTTTTAAGGTCCAATGATTTTTGTTAGCAAGGTTAAAAACATGCTCCTTAAACTCTTAAATATTTAAACCTACATAAAATATATATATATATATCTCTCTCTCTCAAAGTTTGAAAATTTTTTATTATCTCTATCATTACTTTGCTTTTGAAAAATCTCCTATTAATATCTCATTAATTGTTTTGCATGTATATAACATTATCAAATGCAAATATCATTTTTAGTCTATATTTAATATATGCATTTGAAAAATATTACAATATTTATATATATTCTCCTTTCCTTTTAGATAGTCTTTTTTCAAATTGATTTTGCATTATCTTTTTTTTTCTTTAAATCATAGGTCATATATATTGTTTAATGTGATGTTTTAAATTTTATTTAGTCATTACACACATATTATGGGTGTGCTATTTGCTAGTTCATATAAAACTGAAAACAAGTTTCTTAATGGAGTTTATTGACATTTGTAGTTATTGCTTGTATATATACTTAAAGCATAATAATGTCAATGTAAACCCCGCAAAATTAGTCTTTTAAGTATAAAGTTTAACTCGAGTATTATAGATAATTTCATTAAGTTAACAGAATCGATAAATTTAAAACTGATTAAAATTTTAAATTGGAAATCTAAAATAATGCGAAAAACACTAATATACTATTCGGTATCCTAATCGTGTACGAAAATCCCAACTCCTACATATGTGTAAATATAAGAGATGAAACTCGAATTTGACAAAAACCTTAAAAACAAAGTTTTAAGCTTATAAAACGTATAAAATTTACCCTAACGATGATAGAGTCTTAATCTAATAAAATTATCAATAAACACGCATAATCATAATAAATTATTAATGAATGAATAAAGATAGTTCTTAAATATTTAAAAACATAAAGAGTAACAAATAAATTAAATAAATTAACAAGATTACAAATATTATGTTATATTTTTTGTGACTTTATATGTGTGTATATATATATATATATGCATGTTAGTTGTATATTGATTTAATTATTTTAATTTAATTTTATTACATATTTTATGTTTTTATAATATACAGTATATATTAATTTTATATCTTATATTTTTCTATAATTACATTATATGTTATTCCAAATATTACCTAAAAGTTAGAAAATCTTCAAGAAAAGTCAAAAGGCAAGAGATTAACATTATTTCTTTTTCTTTCTTTCTTTTCTTCCTTCCTCTTTACTTTATTCCTTTTCTTTTCCTTTTCTTCCCTTAACTCATGGTTACCAAGTGTCCTAGGAATTATCCCATGTGAGTAATTTAAAGGATAATAATAAGGTTAACTCATCTTTTCTTTTTATCTCTTTACTGTTGGCATAAAGCAACCCCTCCAAAAAGCACTTTCAACTTTGCCTTTTTCATAAATCTAAAATACAAATTAACCCTCACTTTCTTTCCTCTTTGGTTGATAAAGAACCCCATCCTTAAACTTTATTTTTCTTTTACTTTTATTTCCTTATATATTATCATCAGTCCTCTTTATTTTATAGCTTATCACTCCATCATCTATTAAAAGGAATTAAGGACTTTAAAAGAAAATAGGAAGACCATCTTTGAAGGTTCCAAGACTAAGAGTAAACAAGGATTACTTCATGTTATATTATTTTTATTTTTCTTTTGTAACATAAGTTTTTGTGTATTTCTTTTATGTTACTATGTACTTGTTAGTATTGTTGTGTTAAAAATATGTAGTAAGAGTCATATATGTTTCTATTATCATTTGTAATAAAAATTATAAATACATATATTTGAATATATGTGTAAATTTTCCTCTTCTTAAATATTTATGTATGTATGTATATATTTAAACATACCTAGATATATGTTATACATATTTAGTATATATATATGTATATACAATTCATTTATATATATAGTATATGTAAATATAAACAATATTAAGTATACTTCAATATAAATATGTATGAGAAATATTGTGAAATAGTTTAAATACATATGTAGATAAGTAGTAAAATATGGAAGTATAGGTATAAGCATATAAATATATACATACATTACTCTATCTTTCTAAGGTTTAAATAAATATACATATGGTATAGTATAAGTATTTACATATGTACATACACTGAAAATACATGTATATGTATATTAGTACTTAATTTTGTTGAAATAGATAAGTAAGTATAAATATATACATATATATACATATGCTAGACGTAACCATTAAATAAAGAATAGAAGTTATTTTTCTACATGTAGTGGTTTAAAGTATTGTATATATGTATATGCTAATATTATAAATTGGAAAAATGAAAAAATTAAGAAAATTGCAATGTGAACCAATAAGAAGCCATCGGATAAGCTTTTCTTAATTTTTCTGATTAAAATCACAATTTATAAAAATAATAAGATAATATATACATTAAAATAAACCAATTATAAAAAAAAAAATAAGTAATATAATTAGTAATTTAAGCTTAAAATAGTAAAATACTGAAATTATTACAAAATGGACCTAAAAATAAAAATATTTAGAAAATATAAAAAGTTAAATATTATTTAAGTCTATTATAAAATTTAACATAAAAACAATAAATAAAGTTAGTAAGAAAAGTAAAAAATGATAATTAAAAACAATTGGGCCAAAAATAAATAAATTTGTAACATTTTTGGCCCATAATAAAAATTTCGAGTTTCAACATCCAAAAAAGGCTCTACTATGTAAAAGTACAATTGAAAATGATAAAAATTGCCTATAAGATTGTAAGAATTGAAGTTAAAATAAAAAAGTCATACGCAACTAAAGATTTAAGATAAATCAAGAAAGATAGGTATGATAACTAAGTTAATTAGCCCTGTAATAAATACATAAGATACAATTGTTTACAAATATGTACCTATATTTCTTATTTACCACAATAAATAAGTTAAGACATATTAATGCCATACTTAGATTATAGTGGGAAATTAGGTAAACTGCAACAGACATTTAGTTAATTGACAAGCCTAGCTATTCTAAATACTCATAAATCTTATCATTTTAGGTACTCAATTATTAAGTTCTGGAAATTCTAAAAGCCTGTAAAGTGAGTATTAATTAAGGTGAGGGAGTTCTAATGATCTATTATCTATTTCTACATGATACTTGTTTAATGTTTTGCTAGCTGTCATTGCTTATGTGTTTGAACGACTGTTTTGCCCTATGTGCTATCATTTATGTGATTACTTTTTTAAATCGATAAATATAAATATTTGACTAAAATAATCGGTTATATTTGTCACATGTCTATGACCTAACTATTATACTTATAGAGAGTGTTAGGTTTGCTAACTTTTTGAGAAAAGTATTTATCGAAATGTTTTCTTAATCTTAAACAGATTTTTGTATAATTTCTGCCAGGGCTTGTAATGCTAGTTGATTGTATTTTTATCGTGAAGGCAAAACTAGCAATATAATTCTAATTGATTGATAGTAATAAGACTCGCACAATTATGCCTGTAGAGCCTTGGATTAGATTTACTAAAACATCTTAGTTAGTTTAGTACTCTATTTAAATCATAAACTCATTTAAGTTAATATCTTTAGAAATCGAAATTAAGGTTTCAATTTGATTATTTCAAGATCTTTATTTCATGTATATATTAAGTATTTTATATTTTACGTAAAGGATATAATAATTTTTAGTACTTTACATCATAGCTTTTACATAAAAATTTATTTTTCCTACGTGGTATTTATATAATCCTTATTATAATTAATTCTATCTTCTTCTTTTTTTATATTTAATTACCACCCTATCTTCTAGAAAGTTCTAAAAACTACCTAAAAACCCTACCCTAAATCCTACTTTTTCCCAGCCGCATCATCCTTCTTCCTTTCGACAATTATTTTTCCCCTACTTGACCTTCTCTACCTCTCTCCTACCCCTTGCAAATCCCATGTCTGTCTTGTCTCTCCTTTGCCCCCATTAATTGACCTGACCTTACCCTTCTCCAATTTCCCTGCTCTCCCCTTTCCCAGTCGTCCCCAGTCTCTCTCTCTTACTCGTAATAACCCTTCCCCACCCTCTAAATTTAATCACGTTAGACCCCATCCCTTAAATCCTCTCTCATTAGTTTTTCCCCCAAAATTTTCGAAGTTCAAATCAATTTCCGAAGTCCATCCGAAATTCAATTGGGGAATTATCACTCCATGCGTATCATTTTAACCCAGTAAATGTTATTAATTAATTACTTAAGTATATTATTTTAATAAATTAATTTATGTATTTTGTTCATGTTAGGTTCTTATTTATGCCATGTGGTGACCTTGTCTTGATTTAAATTCACAAGTCATTTCGATTTTGTATTTGGTACCGTACTCTTAGTGTATATCTTACTATTATTTTATTTATTATTTTAGTCGTTAGTATTGATTTAAGTTTTGTTGGTATTCAATTTTAGCTTTAAAGTATTCAGTTATCATGCTATTTAGTGTTATTTTATATAAGAGTTATAGTTAATGTATATGTTATCGTATTTCACGTTATTAGTTATAAATATATCTTGGGGCCAATTTTCTAATTTCTATCGTATTTGACTTAAGTCACAATCTTCTATTTAATTATAAATTTTGTTAATAATCATATTTTATATAATAGTCTCAAATGTCTATCCGGTGTATTATAATACTATATTAATGATAATATGTCTTATTTTTATATTAATGGTATTTTGAGCTAAGTATTTTCTTCACCTTAGTATTATGAGTGTATAGTATATTTTATTGTATTTGGTATATTGATTTAGATATTTATATTGGGGTTAAGTTTCTGTGTGTTTATATAATATATCATATTACGCTTCATATGTTCGTTTTACGTGTCACCTATCATTATGTATTTTCTCATGAGTAGCTATGAATTATACTATTTTCCAGTTAAGTACTTGTTTACCATGTCGATTCGATAACTTATATATTCATTACTTTAGTATTGTATCCATTGTATACTTTCTTTTATATATATTATATACTTTACGAGTTAATATAGAAGTGATCTTACATATAGTTATGTTACCATTTTAGTTTACTCATATTATGTTATTACTATTATTTTGACTTAACGTTTTCTTTCAAGACCTTAATTGAATAGATCTTAAGCTCTTAGATAACTCTCAGGTAGGACTTAGTCCTAGAATGTAAGGTTAATGTGCTACTTGTTTTTTTCAGATTCGTGGTGTTCGGTTTTTTTTTTTATCGAGATCTGACTTTGTTCGGGTTAAGATCAAAGTATTGTTTTTAACCTTGGAGTGATTCCAAGTACGCGATGTTTGTTGTTGCTTATGCTTGCTAGGTTAGAAATGATCTAATCGGACTAATCGATAATTGGCCTAATTGATCTTGGTTGATGATTGTGCTTGACTCACTCGTTCTAAGGGTTCACAGTGGCAAATTCTTAGAGGAGCAACTGCTGATTATGTACGGGGATTCTCTAGTGAACTTTCACATGGGACGACATAGCTAGAATAATAGGTTTTGAACTTTGGTTTCTGGGCGTAAAGGATTTAAAGGAAATCATATAATTATATCCACCTATGTATTTGGGTAAAGACCAAGTATGGCGGGGTTTGGATACCTCCTTGTTGTTTTATAGGTCTAAATTGAGATAATTAAACTACTGTATGTATTACTTTACCATATTGCATCACTGTATGTGAATAATTCATCTTGGCATGCGTATGTGTTTGTACACTCGTACTGAGCTTCGGTTCATTCTTTTCTTTTTCAGGTGCTGGATCTAAGGACCTTCTTATTTATGAGGAGACGTTTATCAACAACATCTGTGAGAAGGATGGAGTCAAGTATTTATATTTCTATGATGACTAGATAGGGTGTTATCTTTTTTACTGGTCGTTTATGTTTCGTTGAGGATTATGTTCTTTTAAGGAGATGAAATCCTTTTGATATCTGAGAATTTTAGTTATTTGGCTTATCTTATGTATTGGTTGTAAGTTGAGATGCTTCCGAACTTTTGGATGTTGCAGGTTTATATGAGTTTATGAGTAGATGCAGTTTCCTACTCCTTTATGGATATTTATATATTGTGTAATGTGATTCTTCATGTTTCAATTGTGCACTTAGAAAGTCTTACATATTCTAAACTAGTTGGGATATGTGGCGAATTGTAGCGCCATTTAGGGGGTCTTGGGGTGTTACATTTACAGATGTTGAGCTTATGGGCCTTGAATATGATTTGTTAATGGTGGATGGCTCTAGTTAGGGTCTATTTACTTGTATTGATTTTTTTTTTTCGACTAGGGTAATAGTTGAGTATCGTCTGGATAGGTAGTGACCCTAGGCAGCCTTATGTAAGTTAGGTGAGGTGCCTTGTGTGGATAAATACAGGAGGATAATCAATGTGTAAACAACGTAAATTTACACTTTCCATAGTTTTATAATCTTATGGATGTGATTTTTGCATTCATTATGTATGCATCCATTTTATGTGTAGGTAGATTTGTATATGTGCTAATAATATTTGATAACTTGCTTGAATAATAGTAGTTAGAAATGAATTTAATGAGCTGTGGTTTGCTCATTCCCCTATAGCTTCTTTTGCAGGTTTGTTTAAGTTGAGACTGGGATAAATTTTAAGTGCAAAGTGCAAATCGAAGATATGTAAGATAATATTAGAGTTAATTGAGAAGTATATAGCTGATACAGAAATATGCTATGTAAAAAGTATTTATATATTAAGGTTCTATATAATTTAGTATATTTTGTAATTTATAAAGTTGCCTTATTGTATCTTATTATTTGATAAAGAATACCGATTCTCTACTATCTTGATGGACTGTGGAATATTAGATATCCATAGTTATGTATATTTTACGATAAGTTTATAAAATAAAAATTGAAAACCCTAGTGATTAATTATTTATAGTCTTACAATCTTTGACTTATAAAATGGTTTCCATATTATAAGTGCATATATGATATGAAAATTTTAAATAATTCTGGTAGATCGCCTTTAGGATCTTAATAGTCAAAGTGTAACTTTTAAGAATAATAACATATCTTCTATGAATCAAGTAACAAATTCACATAGTTGTGATGCCTTTGTTATAGTATAAGTTAAAAAGCAAGTCTTCTTTTTAATTTTCTACTGATAAAGTAACCATACAACCTTTTCCTTTGTCTTTTCTATTTCTTTCATAGGACCACCGATTCTTCACCTTATTCATTAAAAAAGGAATCCAAATGTTAGAATAGGCAATATTATATACACTATTCCCTTATATTCCATCTATTGACAACTTGTAAATGACACACCACTCGTAATAACTTAGTTGTATACACTATTGCTTTATGTTCGTCTATTAGAATATACTTATGACATACATTTTTCTTTTCATCATACATATCAATGCCCATAGAGTTTTTAAAAGCAGCACCAATCTTCACATGAGAAAGGCGCTAATCCTAAATCCTAACTAACAACTTAAAGAGCATTTTCACACAGAAAAATACTTAATCATTCTCAATAGAAAAAGAGAAAAACCACTTCCTTTAACAATTTGAAGTGGAAAACAAGAAAAGAATAAAAAGGAAAAGGCGCTAATCTGTAACCCTAACTAACAACCTAAAAACCATTCTTCAATGACCAATTGGAAAAAAAAAAATTCAAAAACTACAAGATAACAACACTTAATCATTTTTTGTAGTGCAAATTGAAAAGCAAATAAAAAATAAAAATAAAATACAATACAAACTTACTAGATACTAGCGAATTGAAGTAGGGTTTCAATTTTACTTCAATTTGAACTTCCTTAGTTAAGATTTCAACAAATGTTTTGGAGTAAGGTTTCATTTAGAGGAGTTAGTTTTTTTTTTTTCAACTAAAGTGTTTTTATCCGCTTTACTTTGTTTTTCACTTTTTTCCTTACTTTGGTTTACTTTAAGAAATGAATTAGTTTCTCTTTCATTTTTTTATATTTTTAATTTTCAAGTCAAGCTCATTTATTGACATGTTATGTTCACATATTTTTATCATGCCATGTCACTACAAACTTGTTTAACTAACAAGCCATGTAAGCTCCACTCAACCTCATTATAATTGCTCTGTAATGGAGTCATTCATTTTAACTGCCCAATAAAATGTTCATCATTTATTTGAACTTATTGAAATGTTGATATTTATTTAAACTTACTCTAAATGTTGATGACTTTTCATGTAATTTTTCCAAAAAACAAATAAACAATATCACAATCACCTTACAAACCAAAATATATTAATAAAATAGACAATATCTCATAAGAACAAAATGAAATTAAAACACCATCAATTGTTGCCATTAAAGCAACATTGAATCATGTCAATATAATATATTTCCAAGTTTTTTCCACAATCTAATAAGTCTTAAACACGTCTTTTCTTGTCATGAGCACAAAAAAAAAAAAAAAAGAAGCTAAAATCACCAATGCATGGCCGTCTTCCTAAAATCATTATGATTCCCTCAACCTACCTATAAAATTCAAATATATAAGTAAAACAACACTATATTGTAATTTTTACCTTAAAAAAAGGCTTATAATATATATGTTGGAAAAAAAGTTTCATAAAGGTAATGGTCAAATAATTGGAATGCTGATAGTATCTCCAATAGTCTTCATCACGCTATATAATCTAAGGAGATGTTCATTATTCTTTATAGAAATATAAACAAGAACTTTAGACCAACTAGTATTTATGTATGGAAAAAAAAAATTCATAAAGGTAATGGTTAAGTGATTGGTAAGCCAATAGCATCTTCAATAGTCTTCCTTACACCAACTAGAATCTAATATTTCTCCTTTAACTCGTATGATGGATCAATTTTTTGAACTATACCCTTTGCAACTTTTTCTCTAGAAACTATCTTTTTCAAAACAACAAAAGAATTCTCATACTAAGAAAACCATAAACATATAAATTTTTTTTAGTACAATTCAATAATAAGAATAAGAATAAGAATTGTACATCCCATTATATATAGAAAACTCATGATACCATGCATTCTAATCACATGAATTTATAGATGCAACAAACATATCAAATATTTTTTGAACCTTAAAATCAAATTTTAGCACCTTTAATTTAGTAAGCTAATTGTAGATACCTTATTTTTGTCCCTTTTATTTTTAAAAATTTTTATAATAGAGTAAAGGGTTTTAATTTAGGAAAAAAACAGAAAAAAATAAAAAAAAATTAGAAAACTAAAAAATGGAAAATTTACAAAAAAAATAGAAAATAGAAAATATCACAAAAAGTATAAAATTTAGGAAAAAATACAAAAAATAGAAAATTTAGAATAAATAAAATGGGAAAGAATTTTTAATTTAGTTTTAGTATTTTATTTAGGCCTTAATAATAATAAAAGAAAATTGGATCCTTGAGCTTGGCCCTAAATTTAAATCTATCCTAGGTCAACCTAATCCATACGTGCAATTGCACATGTGAATTAGGTTTGCACATATGAATAAGGCATAGGTTAATGGCCTGACGATTCCATACTTTAACTTGGCATTGTATATATTATAGAGGTCTTGGGTTCGATTCTTCTGAAGGGCACTTTGTGCCCTTTTTTTTTCTTTTTCTTTTTATTTTCTATGAGCTGGAATACACGTAGCATAAAATTATTATGCCATGTGTTTACGCCTGATACTTGTTATACAACAGTGTAGAGGCACCATCGT
The DNA here is from genome assembly GCA_024138015.1 of Lumnitzera littorea. Taxonomy (NCBI): domain Eukaryota; kingdom Viridiplantae; phylum Streptophyta; class Magnoliopsida; order Myrtales; family Combretaceae; genus Lumnitzera; species Lumnitzera littorea. The sequence continues at coordinate 10,409,079 of JAMXBB010000001.1, read as the reverse complement.
ACTCTACACCCTGATCTCCATTGACTATTGTAGACCTCCATTTTTGTCTCTTTTATTTTTTCAAAATTTTCAATAAGATAAGGGGTCATAAATAAAAAAAAAATACAAAAAATAGAAAATTTAAGAAAAGCCAAAAAATAAGAAATTTAAAAAAATGCAAAAAAAAAATAGAAAAATAAAACAAAACAATATAAATTTTAAAAAATAAGAAATTTAGAAAAATACAAAAATAGGAAAAAGCACAAAAAAAAGAAAAAGAAAAAAAAACCTAAATTAAAAAAAAGAAGAAATACAAAGTTTAAATATAAAAGAGATGAGGAGTCATGCTTTAATGTTTTTTGTTTTTGTTTATTTTTCATTTTGTTATTTATTATTTTAATTATATATATAATATAAAAAAATGAGGGGAGGGGGATTGAATCAGGATTAAACTTGGTCTATGGGATCCAGCCTAAGGCCTTCGGCCTTGTTTGATTTTCAAAGTGCCCGCCTTTTTTATTTTCACCCATACACTTGCTGGGCGCGTCTATTACGTGTGTAGCACATATTTGAACTTCTTCTTCTAGTTTTCTTTTTCTCCACAACTCCAACTCTTGATTTCAGCGTTTTCCTTTCTCATGTGCTTGGTTTGGGGTAAGTTTTTACTCCATTTACTACACGATTTCATCAAATTAATGGTGAAATCGTGTAGTACACTTGGCATACTTTGAATTGAGACCCAATTTTCGTCTAAATTCAGTCAAAATTCGATATTAAAATAGCTCTAAAAATAAAAAAAAAACCTAAAAATCTGGCAGCTCCATTCATGGTCGATTTCTCCATTAATGACCTTTCTAAGCTTGTTAAAGCTTTATTTAGTATAAATATGAGTTAGGAAACACATAAGGACATACATTCATGAGATTAGAAACACCTTAGGTAAGCAAAATTAGAGCTGTCTCTCTTTAGCTCAACCCCTTTCTCTCTTTAGAATAGCCTCCTTTACGGTGGTTTCGGCGAAAATCACCACTACCATTAGATTTCTCACATCCAAAAACCTTAGGTAAGATACTCCAATCCAACTCCTTGAGTCAATTTGAGTTAACCACAAACCAAATCGAGCCGACTTAAGCGAACTAAGTTCACCTGAGCTAACCTTAAGTCGACCCCGAGCTAACCCGATTTGCATAATTTTTTATTTATTTATTTTTTTAATTAATTAATTAAATTAAATTTATTTTTTTTTCTATGCAAGTGTAATAATAAAAAAAAAAGAAAAAGAAAAGAAAAAAAAGGAAAAAGAATAGCTCATTTTTATTTTTTTAGAAATAGATAAAATAAATAAATGATTAATAAATAAATGAATGGATAAAATTTTACCACCTAGAAAAATTAGTTTTTTTTTTAATACATAAAATAAATTGGCTTTTTTTTTTCTTAAAATTAGGGTACTTTAGAATTTCTCAAAAAATAAAATTTCCAATTTTGGAATATTTTTTAAAAATTTCCTTAAATAAACCAAATTGAGTAAAAAACATAAATCCAGCGTATTTTCAAATTAAAACAAACTCAACCTACTAAAGTTTTATAAAAAAAACTACGTATGTCTGATCTCAAATAGCAAGTACGTAGGCATCTATAGGGTGATGGAAAAAAAAAACCTATTCTTCCTTTTCAGTTTAGATTACTTAAGTTATCTAATTCAATTAACCAATAATTGAGTTTTGTTTTATAGAATTAAAAGATGATTTTTCGGGTTAAAATTAAATTTGAAAAGTTAACGGTATCCATAAGGATTTAAAAATCCTAACCTCCGAATTTAGATCTTTAGTTTTAAAACCGTTTTTTAAGATCGGTTTTTATCGAAAGATCAGTAGTTAAGTTATAACTAATCTACCCAATTGATTATAACTTAACTTTTTTTCTTGACTTTGGTTGGGTAGTGACTCCAAAGTGTTTTTCAAGATATAAAAAATTGGCTTTCTTTAAACCTTAGTCGAGGTTTAGTATTAAATAGGTAGGATTTAATACCGATCGGTTTAGATAAAGTTAATTTGCAAAAAAAGGGAGTGAAAAACCAGGCTCAATAGCTCGGCGACTCTACTAGGGATGTCAAGAGGGTTAGCAATCTAACTTTCCAAAATTAAAATTAGTCTCTAAAATCACCTCTCTAAATGTAATTTGTTTATTTGTTCACTTATTAAAATCGTTATTATTTGTACTATAACTAACATTTTGCAGGTTTTGTTTCTTTAACTATTTGAAAGGGGCGAATTTAATTTTCCACAAATGTATGGTAGAAACGGTTAAACTCGGACCGTATTAGGAACCTAGGACGGGGGGCCATTGTATAAGCTCTGGGTACTGTAGTGTAACCACCACTTGGGGTTGATTAGGTCACCTCACTTAAGCTTGATGTGACTAATGAAAGTATTCTTTAACAAGTATGGTCACACAGGCTTAAGGACCTATAGAACCCACCCTTTATGCATTCACGACATCCAGAATCGACGAATAATCAAGTAAGAAGGGAATAAAAGTATATAATGGCTCAAAATTTCAACGTATTGTAAACATAGAATTGTTGTAAATAGGTTTTGTCATTGTAAATAATGATCAGTCAATCTTGTAATAGATATTTTCTTTTATAATTCAGATTAGGAAATGACTTGTTCATCCAACTTCATCTACTTCAGGGAAAAGTTCATTAGCAAGCTCATTTGCCTCAAGCCTATCCTAGACCATTGGTTTCGACACTTCAATCTAAGGGAATAAGAGACCATTGTCACCAAGATTAGGCCCTTTCTATCACTTCTTAAAGTAAAAATAAAGGTTAATTTAATTAGGGCCTTGACAAACTTTTGGGAACTTGAAGAAGTGGCTTTTCGAGTTGGGCCTCACCTAATTAGCCTAACACTTGAAGAGTACACCTAATTACTTCAAGCCCCTTCCTTGGAAAATATATACACTCCAAATTTGGAAGTGGACTCGGTGAATGCCTTTTCAAGATTCCTGGGTATTAGAAAAGCTAAAGTGAACAAAGCTCTCTGAAGTTGTAACTGGAACTACATCAAATTGGAAGACTTAAAAGCCTGGTATGCCATTGAGCCTAAATCCAACCAACGGGGTATCTTTTGTGGCAATCTCAAATATTAGGGATAAAATAAAATAAAAGCTTTTATCCTATCTGCATTCAGGACTCTCCTATTCCCTAATGGAAAGTTCCTCATCTATTTTAGAGTCATTAAGTTGGTGGGTTGGTTTCTTAAAGGCAAATCATATGTCCCGACCTTCTTGGCATAACAGATTAGAAGCCATAATATTTCGAAAGAAAAGAACGATGGTGCATTAAAAACCAGCATGACATCTAATAGTATGGTTTATGAGCCATATGAAGTATTATGGGCTTGATTTGATCAAAGGAGAGTTTACTCATAACATCGATTTGATTGATTCTTTTGTTGATAAAATCCATCTTCTAAAAGGGAAATCTACTTACTACTGGGTAGAAGTGTTGAAAACTTTTCAATCGCTGATATCTTATAGACAACAAAATAGAGCAACTTTAAAAGGGTAATCCTAGTTTGCAAAAATTATCAAGCAATACCCTTAATTGGGATAAAATTATGCACACGCTATTACTGTAACAATATGATTAGACAATTCAAAGGTACCTAAGATATAGTTTATAGGCCTCCATTAGATATCATGACCTTGGATTACGAGGACCTTTAGATTTTGCTACCATAGAAGATGTCCAAACTTAGAACAATCAAATAGTTATGGGAAACAAGGACCGTCAGTCTAAACATTGATTTAGGAGAGTGGCTAGGAGAAGTGGACAAGTACTGGCTTACCAAACAATATTTGTATGATCAGCTCCATAAGGCAAGAGAGATCCAGTATCGAGCACTAGAGGTCATCCAACCTGCACTAGTTAAACCAAATCTTGAAATCAAGACTTACATGGATCAAGTATAAGTTTGTATAGAAATAATCTATGAAGAGCGGGATACATGAGGGGATCTCTTTCAATAATCAAAACAATGTTCCCAGGCCTTGGAACATCAATTGAGGATGACCTAGAAGAGGCTCAAAGAACTTGAAGAAATGGAAAAGCCTAACTCAGGAAAGAGGAAGGGAGCACCAGCAAGGTCTAGTAAGCAGAAAAGGGAAACACTTACCAAGCGCCAGAAGAACATTTATAGATAGGAATACTCCTCTTAAGGAACAAATGTATTTTATTCTTTTCAAATAATGTAAAAGGGAACTCCAAAAGCTACAAAATAATAAAAATTACCATCTTACTGGTCATTTGTCAATTCTATCTCTCTGCATCCGTATGACATGCATTTCTTTGTTTTTCATTTATCTCTTTTTAAAAATTTTTTCACGTGCTAACTTATTGAGAAGTGGTCTTAAACATGTTGCCAAGATAGCTCCTAAGCGTCAAACCTTCTAGAGAAATCCTATCTAAACCCTTTCACAAACCAGAATGACCAGTTAAGGAAATGACAATATTAACACCAACAACAATAGTGTCAACCTGAAATTGTTGATCTTACCGAGTTGAGGTTCTACTCTTTGGAATGAATAGTGGGGAAGATTGCTAATCAACTGGGCTTCTTTGCTGATAGCATTGCCTTGCTTAAGTCTACAGCTCCATCAAATGAAGAAAGCTCCAAAGCTTGATATGGAAAGAATGTTCATGCCTAACCCCTCGAAGCAGAAGAAGCCTACCCCAAAGTTAACCATGCCTTTCAATCTTTTGAGATAGAAAGGGTCTATTTGAAGGTTAACTTGACTTTCAAGTCGAACACTTACTCGTTTTTAGTTAAACCAAAGGCCGAAGCTGATTAAGACAGACTAAAAGGGCTTAAGAAATGATTAACTCAACAAATTATTGAAAAGATGAAAATGCTCCAAGGGTATGATGGATTCGGGTAAGCTGGTATAACGGATTTTTCTGCTTATGACTATGGAAGCTTTCTAGAGAAGTTTAAAGTACCTGACTTTGAGAAGTATAATGGAACTTGGTGCCCTAAACTACACACCAGGCTATACGTATGCAAAATGGACAAATATGTATAATATGAGTAGCTTATAGTCTAAACATTTTAGGATAGCCTGACAGGCCCTATTTTGACCTGGTATGCCCAATTGGACCTGAACCAGATAAACATACGGGAAAAGTTAGCTAAGGCGTTTTATGACCAATATAAGTTTAATGTTGAAGTGGTGCCAACTATGATGGATTTAGTTGCCTTGGGGAAGAGGTACAATAAGTCTTTTAAAGAATATGCCTAAAGGTGGAGGTCCTTAACTGCAAGGGTATTCACTCTCGTGACTGAGAAAGAGCTAACTTCAACTTTTATCAACACTCTCGAGAGACCCTATTTCTTTCACCTAATTAGGCAAGCCTTTTCTAGTTTTGTAGAAGTAATAGTAACAGTAGGGTGCTGGATTAAAAGTGCCATCTCCTCTGGCAAGTTACAAGATCCATCAAACAGAAGACCATCCTTTGCTAAACCCATCACCAGTAAGCTTAGAGAAGCTACTGTTAGGATAGTCAATTCAAATACCAAACCTAACACCCGGGTCTCTTTTAGGGAAAATCTTTTGCCAACTTAACAACAGTACAGAAGCTAACCATAAGTTAGCAAGGCCTCAAAGTAGTTCACCAAAATACCTGTTCTACTCGGTCAAGTACTTAAAAAGCTAAGAAAAGATAATCTGCTCCATTTGGAGGCTCCCAATGAAAGGTACAGGCCAAGATTTTTTTATCCCAATGCAAGGTGTCAATATCATCTAAGACAAGTGGGCCATGCAATAGACTCATGCTGGAGATTAAGAAATAAAATTCAAGATTTAATTGACAAGGTATAGTCCAATTGGACTTCGTAGAGGCTCCAATTCTAAACATCAACAACAACCCCTTGTCTAACTATGGGCCCATCATCAATATGATATTTAACGACTCAAATCTTGCCATCAACATGATTAGTTCTAACCAAAAGCCCAGGGTCTATAGATTTTACAAACAAAAGGATAAGCAAATTCCATAGACCAAAAGGCACACCTTCCATGATTATAAAACTACCCCTTTCAACTACCAGGCAGTAAATTAGGGGTAATTAAGCTCACTTGTAGGAAGGATTACCCACTCTGGTAGAATTTATGATCTAAGGGAACACCTGAAAAAGAAGGCTGTACTAGAAAGACCAAATAATGAACCAGTTGAACATGAAGAAGAATTGTTTGCCTTTACTAAAATAATTAAGTTTAACAAGTATAAAGTAATGGATTAGCGAGCTAAGACTCCAACACAAATATTCCTCATGAGTTTATTGATGGCGTCGGAATCGCATCGGGAAGCTTTGTTCAAAACATTGAGGGAAGTCAAAGTCCGTAGTGAAATACTGGTTGAAAGAATAGGATCTATCATAAACTCTATCTTCACTATGGATCAAATTTTTTTCTTTGCCGAGGAATTGGGTAAATAAGATAACCAACACACCAAGCCTCTATTCATAATAGTGACGGTAAACAACATAATCATGACAAGAGTTCTTATTGATAATGGGTCATCCTTAAATGTTTGCCCTTTAGCTACTCTAGATTTATTGGGCATTGATACGACTGCCATTAAGCTAAGTTTGACAACAGTAAGGGCTTTTGATGGATCTAGAGGAGAAATTATAAGGGAGATCGACTTACCAGTTGATATATGCCCGCAAAATAGATGCATCATCTATTTGGATAATGAATTTAGACAATGCCCTTTTAGTCTTTTCTACTTTTGGCAAGTTGCCCTACATTTATGGGTATAAATACCCTTGTATACTGTAACCACATCATCTATCTGGACATTATTATTGAACATTTCTGAACTTTCCATTTGGTGTTAAGCTTTTGCTTGCTACCTCTCTAACTCTTACTCTAACCTTCAAGTAAAGTTAGGTGGCAAGTGACCTTATTGAATTGGCTGGTGCATCATATTGAATTAGTCCATGAGTTTATGAAGATTCTTTAGTGTATCATATCCTTGGGCTTGTTCGTAGGTATTGCTTGATTTTCTTTTTTATCTTATACGTTTTACTACCCTGCACTTCAAATTTTCAATAAGCTTAGACCTACCCTAGATACTGTCATTTTATCGACTCTTTGCGTAGCATATCATCTTGATATTAGAGTGGAGGTTTCTTTAAGTAAGTTACTATTGTATTGTATTGTTACTTAGACCATGATTCGTGTTTTGAGTGTGTTGGGTAGTAAGGTAGCTATTGAAGTTGTGTTCAAACTAGGTATGAGCGTTTGAGTGAATGTTGGAAGTAAAAGTTTGTTTTTGTTGTAACTATTGTGTGACATTTTGTTATACTTTGTTTCGAGTTGTGGAAAAAATGTAGTAGTTATATCTTTTCTGTGACGTTAGTGTATTGATTGGTTGAAGATCGTAAGTGTGTTGTTCTTTGAGTAACACAATTGCTATCTGGTTGTTGTAAGCTCATAGTTGAGCAAAAAGGATAACTAACTCTGGTGTTAACACTTGTATTGGTGATGACAATAGTGAAGTTATTCACCGTAGTCAACAAAATACCCCTAGAAATTCTAATGAGCATATGAAGTTACTAATATGATAGTGGAGCTAATGCGAGTAGTTCATACGTTTATCTCCTAATGTGTTGATAACAATTGGAATAATCCCTGAGTTGCTCCTAAAGTTGGAGGTGCCCCATAAGAGGCTTGACTTGTGCGAGGACAACTCCCAACTCAGTAAGTCTGAAGTGGAGGAATAGGAGGTATCGAGCTTGGTTTTTTACCCTCCTAGTTCTTTTTATAAAATTAGGTCTTCTTTAGATCGACTAGTATTAAACTCTACCTGTTCAATACTGATCCTCGACTAGGGTTTAGAGAAAACCATTTTTTTTCAACTTGAAAAGATATTAGAGTTGCCATCCAACCGGAGTCAGGAAAAAGAGTTAAGTTATAACCAATTGGATGGATTGGTTATAACATAGCTACTAGTCCAACGAAAAAAAATCAATTTTGTAAAACCGTTTTTGAAAACCAAAGATTTAGGTCTGAAGGTTAAGAATTTTAAAGCCTTACGAGTACCATTGACTTTCCAAAATTAAAGTTAAACTTTAAAAATCACCTTTTAACTTTGAAAGACAGAAATTGGTTATTGATTAATTTAATTAGATAATCTAAAGTAAAAGGAAAGGGAACTTAGGTTTTTTCATTTTTTATCATCGCCTCGTAGGTGCTTACATACCTGCTATTCGAGATCAGACGTACGTAGTTCTTTTTGTAAACCTTTAGTGGGTTAAATTGATTTTAGTTTTGTAAATATGTCAAATTTACGTTCTTAGCTCAATTTGATTTATTTGAGGAAAATTTCTAAAAAATGAAAGTTCTAAATTGAAATTTTTGTACTTTTTTTTGGAAAATAAAAAAGGGCCCTAATTTGGAAAATGGTTGATTTATATTTTTTTGGAAAAAAATCAATCTTTCTAAGTGATAAAAGATATGTTTATTCTTATTTTATTTCCCCCTTTATTTATTTATTTTTTATCTTATTTCATCATTTAATTTATTTATTACTTTTTATATCTTATTTATTTCTATTAAACTAATAAAATAAAATAAAATTACTTTTTTTTTTCTTCTTCTCTTTTTCTTTCTTTTTTTTTTTCTCTTTTTTCCTTTCTTTCTTTTTACTCTTTTTATATTATTACATTTACATAAATAAAGCATATAACTAAATAAATAATAAAAAAATTCAAACTAATACAACTGGAGGTACGGGTCGGTTGGTTCGGTTTGGTCAGATAGGATTGGATCGGATTAGATTGGATTGGTTAGAGTGGAGTGGGTTGGATCGAATTAGGTCGTCAGGTCGGATCGGGCTTTACTGACTTCAATAGCAGCGGTAGTTAGAGGGTGCGATTCTGGTCGATTTAGACGGATTTTCTTGGGGGTAAAGGCGAATTTATGAGTTTCGGATTGGACTTAAGGGGGGTAGGCTAAGTGCTGTAGTGTTTGGTGGTGGTTTAGAGGGTTGTCGGTGGTGGCAGTTGGTGGCAGTGTTTAGGTGGTGTGCAGCCTAGCTACTGGAGGTGTAATGGGGTTTGGGACTTAGTTTCTAGAGTGTAGCGAGCTTTGTGGTGTAGTTGTTTTCGTGCGCGGAGTGGTGGTGGTGGTGATGGTTTGAAGAGAGAAAGGGGTGGCGGTTAGGGTTTAGCTTCGAAGCTACTAGGGGATATGGTGGTAGTAGAGGGTAGTCGGGTTAGGTAGTTGATGAAGTGGGTGTAAGCTCCACAATCAATTACTCGGGGTTCTGATCGACTAAAGGATTCGATCGAGCCTAAATTATAAAGTAAAGCTAGAAATATTAGTAAAAATAATTCTGTAAGTTTGAATTTAGGAAAATAAGTAATAAAATAAAGGAATATAAAATTTTTAAATTTTAAATATATTACTTGTTATTTATCAGAAATGCGTAAAATGCATTTCGATAACTAACAAATTGCTAAAGATAAATTATATGTATACTAAAAATCATAAAATAACCTAAATAATATTTAGAAATATTTATTTATATTATATATGAATTTACATGTAGGTAGAAATATGCGTAATTATTTAAAATACACGAAATGTGCTAAAATAATACTAAATAATTAAAGAAAATTCATAATTAATTAAGGAAAAATAAAGAAAAAACAAAAAAGATAAGGAATGATCCAGGTTTGGGTCGTGGCAGTTGGGGAAAAGAAGAAAAAATTTAACCAATCAAATCAGAACAACAAAAAAGGCAAATTAGAAGAAGATAAGGTAATTGTCTAATCAAATTAATGTATAATAATTCCCCAAGACCTCTATAAATACTCTAAATTTTTTAGAAGCTCATTTTGGATGTCTGGAATTATAGAAAATTAGAGAGAGGTGAAATTGAGAGAAAATTAGGGTTTTACAAAAAAAAAAAAAAACTATATAGTTAAGGCTTCTGAGAAAAACCCAAACTTGATGAGCAGTTGAGAATAGACAACCACCACCACCATACGGTGGTGGCAGCACCCAGATGGGCCGACACACCTATGGCCATCGATGGTGGCCGGAGCCACCAGTTCTAGTGAGTTTCGATTTCTACTCGATTTTTCTTAAATTATTAAAAATATTAAAATTAGTTGAAAAATTATGAAACTTGTTATTTTGGAATATTTTTGTATTTAATTTTTAGAAAAAAATATTATTTTGATGAAAATATATCCTGTGATATATGATTCTTAAGAAATTGAATAAAACCTAGCATGTTTAGAATTAGAAATAAATAGGCTTAGGAATGTAGTTTTAGACTTAAAATTTTTGTGTAGATTACTTTGGTGATATAGAACAGTGTTATAAAGCCCTTTTTCAAAAATGAAATTTAGAAAATTTTAGATTATTTTTAAGCCTTAAAATGAGGCATAAAATTGGTTAATTAGGTAATTAAATAGATAATTACTTATTTAGTATATAATTATATGTTTTAGGATATTGAAATCTGATGAAGTATGATACTTGTAGTATTTAGGGTATTAGATATAATCATTAGGATAATTATCTAGTAAATAAGTAATAGGAAAAAATAGTAAATTTTAAGTTAATTTTGTAAATTAGAGTAATTAGGTGTAAAATCTAATTTGAGATGAATTTAGACATTTTGAAATGTTAATTGATGTTGGAAGATGGTAATTAGAGTGATATAAATATTAGATATATATTATGTACATAATATGCGATAATACATAATATGTAATTATTGGAAATATAATAAATAGAAGATATTAGAATAAAAATTGATATTATATAAATAATAGGAATATATAATAAATCTGATAAAAAACTTAAATTTAGGTAATTATATGAAAAATGTAAAAATTTCTCACATCAAAAGTAAATTCGATATATTAATAAGGATTTAAGTACATCAGGTGGAATAAAATAATGACTAGGGATAATTATGATATTTAGTATACTCGAAAATAATGTGATTAATTTCACATTATGGGTTGAAACGAGTTTCTAGGATTTGTATATAAAACTGCATTTAAAAATTGAACTAGAATCTAATTTAGAAATCGATGCAAAAACAGAAATAGAATCAGAACCTAACCCCAAACCTAGAATAATTGTAAAAGATTTGAGAACCTAGATAATTTGACATATTAAACCCAAAAGTAAAGATAATAATAAGTGTTATAGGATAAAACAAACCTATAACAATTATATGAAAACTAAGACAACATTAGTATTATAGGGATAATTGGCGATGGACTGAACGAGTCCTACTTCGAGTGAGCAAACAAGGACTCGAAGTAAGTTAGGATTAATATGTTGCTATATTTTGGAAGGTTGAGATTATACTCGGTTGTACTTGTTAGATAGTTAGCTGTGTGCATGTACTTGATTATGAGTGATGTTATGATTTTATTGTTATTCTGGCTTGTATTATATGAAATGATTGATCACCTTAAATTAGACTTAATAAATATATGATTTGTAACCATAAATTGGACCTGTATAGCAACCCAATAGGGAAAACTTAGGATTTTTCGGCCAAATATCGATCCCTTCAAAAAGGATAGTGCTAGATAGTATAATTGGTCTCTTCTTCATCTTTAATCGAATTAAGTGACAGGCGAGGAGGTCGCGACAAGGGTAAAGTCAATGGTTTGAAGGTAGTTACAAGAGGAGCGGTATCTCCATTACACAAGCCTGGGTTTGGTCGTGAGCTGTTGCATTAACGGCAACTCCTCAACCCAGATTAGAGTGGGCACAATTTCTCTAATCTCACAACGGGCCGAACAACATCGTGTGATGGCATTTGCTTGAACATGCTTTACGCTTAATAATTTAGTTAATAACCTTGTTTGTGTTTATGGTATAGTTTTGAGTCTCCGTCCTAACTTATTGAGCTATGGTTGTTCATATTCCTATAGTCGTGGTTGCGGGTGTTAGCATGGAAGCGGCTTCTATTTACCCTAAAGTTAGCAACTGCGGAATCTTGGGGAGTGAGAAAAAATATCCGAAGAACAATTATATCTTTAAGGTCTTAGCTTTTATTTAGAATCTTTCGTTTTCAATTAATGTATTAATTATGAAATATAGGACAACAATATTAATTGTAATATTTAAAATCTAGTGTATATACATATTTCCGTACATTCTTAAGTAAATAACTTATTTAATTTATGAATTGTTTACTTCAAAGCGGGTTTATCGTGGTCGCCTTGTATAAATTAGGTTTGAGATAGTGACTATAAGATTAATTTCTATCTTAGAATGGTTTACACGGTAAGACTGTTACGACTCTGTCGCTTCGGGACATGATAGTAGGGGTTATAGCTGTTGTGGTGGTTGGGCTCGGTTTGGGGTAAAGAGAGAGAATCAAAGAGGGAGAGTACAGTTTAGAGAGAGAAATAGCCAAAAGAGAGAGAGAGAGTTTGGGAGTTGCTCGTAATCAATTGTGTGTATTTGTGTTAGCTCCCTCAACACCATTTTATACCCGAATCGATCTTAGAAACAAAGGAAAGTTAGAATCAGATTTAATGAAGAATGCTTGAAAACCTAGTTTTTTCTAATTTTTTGAGCTAAAATTAAATTCGTTTTTGATCGAACTTGGACACGTTAAAGGGTTTGATTAATAGTAGGCTATGTATAGCTTGCAATTTCGCCATTGATTTGGTAAAATTGCAATAAGAAAGGGTCTAAAAATCATGTTAAAGTGGGCAATCCAAAGAGGAAAGCACTGGAAATCTGGGGAAAATGAAGGAAGGAGGGGGAAAGAGAAGGAAATGGAGAGAAAAAGAAAGAAAGGGAGGGAAAAATTGGTTGACGTGGCACTACGTTAGTCGACCTGACCACTCCTGATGTACTACATGTATTCACATGACACGTGGCGTTACGTCAGCAAGGCCGTCCAATCTGACGATGCCACGTGTCAAGACACGTGGCGCAACTAGATCCTGATACATGACAGTGTATTAGTCAACAATAAACAAAAAGAAAAAGGCCTCTTTACCTTTGCCAAGATTTGAACCCAAGACCTCATACTCAAACCCCATGCCTAGTTCATATGCTTAATTATTAGGCTGTTGGCCTGTGCCTTGCACATATGAACTCTGTCAATCTCAGCTAGATTTAAATCAAAGCCTAAGTTCAATGGCCTAACTTCTAAACCAAAATTAAAATTAAAATATATCTTAATAACATGTTATTAAAATCTTTTATTTGAATTTAATTTTTCTATTTTTTTGTAATTTTTCAAATTTCTAAACTTTTAAACTTCATTTTCTAATTTTTTTTTTTATCTTTTAGGGTTTCTTTTTGAATTTTTTTTGTGCTTTTTTCTTATTTTTGAAAATTTTTTGCATTTTTCTATGATCCTTATTTTTTTTAAATTTCTTAATTTTTTGGGTTTTCTTTAATTTCTTAATTTTTTGTGTTTTTTCTGATTTAGGGCCTAAAGAGAAAAGAAAGAAAAATAAAAGTAAAAATAAAGAGGGCAAAAATTAAGTGTTTATAGCTGCTCAAACTTCACTACAAAGACAAAGAGACATTATTTTTGCCCTTAGGATGACTCTAAAACAACTATAGCTATCCTAAAATCGATTTGGATGAAGAAATGAAACTTGGTTTTACCTCTCTAGGTTTACTAACTTAGGTAGGAGTGTCCTTAAGGGATAAACGATCTTGTGCTAGAATTGATCTAAAACTAAGTCGTGCCTTACTAGGCTCATTAACTTAGATGGGAACGTCTCTAAGGGACAAATGATCTTAAACTATGATCGATCTAAAACTTGGCTGTGCTTCACTAGGCTCACCAACCTAGATGAGAGTGTTTCTTAAGGACTAGCAACCCTAAATGGGATTGATCTCAAACCTGGTTGTGCTTCACTAACTTAGGTGGGAGTATCTTTCAGGGATTAGCAACCCTAAAATGGGATCGATCTAAAACTTGATCGTGCCGAACTAGGTTCATTAACTTAGGCGGGAGCGTCTCTCGGGGACTAACAACCCTAAAATGGGATCAATTTGAAACCTAGTCGTGCCTCACTAGGTTCACTAACCTAGGCGGGAGTGTCTTTCGGGGACTAACAACTCTAAAATGGGATTGATCTGAAACCTGGTCGTACCTCATTAGGCTCACTAATCTAGGCGAGAGCGTCTCTCTAGAACTAGCAACCCTAAAATGGGATTGATTTAAAACCTGGTTGTACCTCACTAGGCTCGCTAACCTAGGCGAGAGCATCTCTTAAGGACCAGCAACCCTAAATGGGATCGATTTAAAACCTGGCCGTGTCTCATTAGGCTCATTAACCTAGGCGGGAGCATTTTTCGAGGACTAGCAACCTTAAAATGGACTTAATGTGGTATCTTAAGGAACCGATGAAGAGAAGTGCCCCCCTGGAACTTGGTGATCAGAGGGAAATGTCCTATTGGCTTGCTTGAAGGAAATTTGGTGAACAAAGGGGCCTTATGGATTGGAAGGATAAATCGAGTTAGGATTGTGTCTTTGAAGGTTGGTTAAACACTAAATGTAGAAAGTGAATGCCTTATGGTTTAGTTAAAAAAGATTGTTGGAAGTAAGAACAAAACTAGTCTAAATGCAAGTGTAAGATTAAAAAATCGGTGTGCTAACACTGTATAGAAATACTTACTTAGTCTTTGTCGATAGCACCTAAATCGTCAAACCTTTTTGAAAAGCCCCCATTAGAAATTACTGACTCCTATTTTAGTCCCTTGTTATCAACCTAGATGTTCTTGACATATAACGTTTGAGACTTCACTGGTTCTTTTGGAGAAGTCATGGAAATCAACCCAATACAGAAAAACCACCTACTGTTTTTGTCTCTTTGAAACTTTTATGAACCAAAAGTCGTATTCTCATCTACCGTGATTGCTTACTCTGGTTTCACATTCCCTGAAAAACATACAAGAAAACTCCCTATCGAGGGGGATCAATATATGATAAAGTATTTTAAAGAATTTTGTTAATTACAATGTTCTAGATCTCATTCCTTAACTCCTCTCGTGTTTACAGTATATGGGTTCAATTAAATGGAGTAAAGGGAATTAGACCTTTCTATGGAGAGGGTGATTATACCAACGACGACAATGGCTAAGGATACCAAGTTTGCTTGTAGATAATGAAAATTAGACCACAATGACGTTCAAAACGATTGGCATTTTCGTGTTTTGAGCAAAATTTCCACTAACTTCTTATGGATAGTACAATTTTACAACGTCGGCATTTACAGGGTCTCTCAAATTTAGACCATCCATTTGAGACAAAATCAAAGCCCCTCCCGATTATATTTACTTCATGACATAAGGACTCCTGTAATTGAGAGCAAATTTCCTTTTAGATTCTTGTGTGTTGGGGATAGCTTTTCTTAACATCAAATCTCCTTCTTTGAGGTTCCAGGGTCGTACCCTTTTGTTAAAGGCCCGAGCCATTATTTATTGATAACATTAATTATGACATAGGGCTATCAATCTCCTTTCATCAATTAGATTTAGTTGCTTGATGCCTTTCTTTACCCAATCAGCTTTATCCAATTGAGTTTCTGATAGTACCCTAAGTGATGGGATCTCAACCTCTACTGGTAACACTGCTTTAGTGCTGTATACTAAAGAATATGGTGTTGCCCCAATCGACGTTTTGATTGAAGTCCGATAGGCCATGAGTGCGAAGGGCAACATCTTATGCCAGTCCTTATATGTGACAGCCTTTTTCTCAATGATTCTTTTGAGGTTTTTGTTAGGGTCGATAAGGAGTAGAGTTCCTGTGAATGATTCGGAACTGTCAGCACAATTTTAATATAAGCTTGTTGTTAAGATTGGTGCCATTGTCAGTGATGATCGTTTCTGGAGTCCTATATTGGGCTAAGATGTCTTTTTTGATGAACTTAACTATGACCCCTTAAGTAACGCTTGAATAAGACGAAACTTAGACCCATTTGCTGAAGTAATCGATGGCGACTAATATAAAGCGATGTCCATTGGATGCTTTTGGAGTGATCAGGATGATGATATTTATGCTTCACATTGAGAAAGGCCATGTGCTGAGAGGGCATGTAATTTCTGAGGTGGGGCATTTATCTTATTTGCATAAACTAGGCATAAGTGACAATGCCTAACGTGTTTGATGCAATCACTTTCTATTGTTGACCAATAATACCTTAACCTTATGATTTTCTTTGCTAGCAAGTATCCATTCATGTACTTCTTTTATTAACTTCTTAGCTTCTTTGTCATCTACATACCTTAAGAGTGTATTGTTAAATGAGCGTCGATATAAGGTGCATTCACTTACTAAGAATTGAGTGGCCAATCTCCTAATCATCTTTCTGTCCTTTTTCTCGGCCTCTTTAAGGTATGTGCCTTATTGTAGGAACGTATTAACATCGTGGTACTACGGTTTTTGGTTGTTCATACCCTTAACTGTTAAGCAAAAGGTAGGCTTATTTTCAATTTCAATAGCAAGAGGTTGAATCTCAACTCCATCAGATATCTGGATCATAGATGTTAGCATGGCTAAGGCATTAGCAAATTGATTCTAAGTCCTCGGTGCGTGATCGAAGGTGATTTCTTAGAAATTCTCTATCAATTCAGTCAAGTGTTGGTGATAAGGCACTAGCTTAGGATCTTTAGTTTTGTACTCTCTTTGGGCTTAGCCAATAATTAGTGAAGAGTCTCCATACACTTCTAATTCTTGAATGTCTTTATCCAGGGCCATCTTGAGTCCCATAATGTACGCTTCGTACTCAGCGATATTATTAGTGTATGGGAAAATGAGCCTTATGGCCATAAGATATTGAATACCCTCAGGGGATATTAGTATTGCCCCAATTCCACACCCAAACACATTAGCTGCACCATTGAAGAACATTTTCCATTTTGGTGACTCGTCATCTTCTTCTTTATCAGAGTTTCCCTCAACTGCTAGGATTTCTTCGTCGGGGAAACTGACTTATACCTCTTGGGGAGTGTTATCGGAGGGATTTTTTGCTAATTGATCTACTAAAGCTTGCCCTTTGACTGAATTCCAGTTCACATATGTAATGTCGAACTCAGATAGTAGTATTTACCACTTTGAGATTCTACCGATCAGGGTCGATTTGTTTGCTAAATATTTCAGGGGATTGTACTGAGTCAGCAACTTAACCTGGTAGTTTAGAGTGTATTGTTTGAGCCGATGCATTATCCAGACTAAAGCATAGTAAGTTCTTTTAATTTCTGAATATTTCTGCTCCCCTTCAATAAATTTCTTGCTCAAGTAGTACATAACCCATTCCTTTCCTTCCTCATCTTTTTGGCTAAGCATGCATCCCATGGATTCTAGTAATATTGTCAAGTATAGGAATAAAGGCTTCTCAGGTTTTAGAGCTACCGGAATTGAAAGGTTCATGAGGTACTCTTTGATTGTTGTAAAGGCTTTCTCGCACTCTTCGTCCCAGTTAATCTTGGCGTTCTTTTTTAACAATTTAAACAAGGGATAGCACTTGTTTGTGAGTTGGGATATGAACCGAGCTATATAGTTTAAATGGCCCAACAAACCTCTGATTTCTTTGAGCGTGTGTGGCGGGGGCAGGTCAACTATTGCTTTGACTTTATCAAGCTCTACTTCAATGTCCCTTTAGCTGATTATGAAACTCAATAATTCCCTTGAAGTCACTCCGAAAGTACATTTCTCTGGGTTGAGTTTCAGTTGGAATTTTCTTAACCTATTAAATAATCTCCTCAAATTTTCTACATGATTTTCTCCTTCCTTGGATTTGGCAATCATATTATCAATATATACTTCAACTTCTTTGTGCATCATGTCATGAAAGATTGCTACCATGACCTTTTGGTAAGTTGCCCCAGCATTTTTCAGTTTGAAAGGCATCACTTTGTAGCAAAACGTGCCTTAAGTAGTGATGAATGTTGTCTTGGCTTTATCTTCTTCAACCATTTCATTTGGATTTGGTTTTACCTAGAAAATCCATCCATGAAAGAGAAAATATGGTTTCTAGTTGTGTTATTGACCAAGACATTGATATGGGGTAAGGGAAAATTATCTTTAGGGGTTGCTTAATTAAGGTCTCAAAAGTCCACGTACACTCTAACTTTTCCATTCTTCTTTGTTACAGGTACGATGTTAGCCACCCAATTGGGATAATTAGATATCTCGATCAAAACGACTTCCGATAATTTTTTGACTTCTTCTTTGATTTTTAATAAAACATCTGGTTGGAATCTTCCTAACTTTTGTTTCTTAGGCTTGATATCCTCTCGTGTGGGTAAACAATGAACTACGATCGACGAATCTAATCTGGGCATGTCTTCATAAGACCATGTGAATACGTTTTGGTATTCGGATAGTAATGTGGTCATCTCTACCTTTTGATCTTCTTTCAAATTTCCCCCAATCTTTAATACCTTAAGGTTATCATTGGTCTCGACATTAATTATCTCTATTGGCTCATCAATTGAAATTCTACTCATTTCATGTTTTTGCCAACTTTCTTGCACGTGATTATGGTCATTGACATCACTCCCGACAACTAACCTAGGAGGGTCGAAAGTGATATCGATATTTTCATCACCTATTTGCGCGAGGTATCCATGGCCTTTATTCGGATCATGGGATCCAGAGAAAAAAGAAAAGTATGTAAAAGTGTAAGTAAGGCAGGAGTAAAGGGAAAAGAAACTGATTTTATTTAGGGGAACTCTCTTTCGAATACAATCATTTAAAGAATAGAGGTAATTTATTACAAAATTCTATAAAATACTGGATCATGATTCATCCTTTATCCTAGGGAAGACTTATTGTTATTCACATAGATGGAGAACCAATTATTCAAGTACTGGGATTTGTTGAATAGGCCAGCCCCTTCATTTCTATTGGAAGTACCTTCTTTAGTGGGCTTTGAGTTTTGAGCTTGGACTTAGATGAAAGTTTCTGACAATGGGGGGAAGGCCAACGGAATATGATACAACTTGTCACCTTTTCTACCCCTTGTTTGCATTCTTTGCAATTCTTCCATTGGGGTTGGAATGTATCCTAACACATAGGTCCCAAACTGGCCTTCTTTGAATTTCGGCCCCTCTTCCTTCTGCTGATTGGTGATCATGCATACCTCATTGAACATTTGGAGTCTAAAGTCCTCTTTTCTATACCAATATAGGGCATGGCCGTCTCTTTATAGATTTCATAATCTTGGTCACCTAGAATTGTGATGACCTGGCCATTAAAGATGAGCATAACTTTTTAGTGAAGAGTTGACGATATGGCCACTGCTGAATGTATCCAAAGCCTTCCCAATAACAGATTGAAGGTCCTTAGAATGTCCAAAACTTGGAATGGGATGTTGAACATCTATAGGCCGATGTCAACTGGTAAGTCGATCTCCCTTATTATCTCTCTCCTGGATCTATCAAAAGCCCTTACCATTGTCGAACTCGGTTTCATAGCAGTTGTATCGGTACCTAATAGATCCAAGGTGGCCAAAGGACAAACATTTAGAGATGATTCATTGTCGATGAGGACTCTTGTTGTGATGATGTTATTTATCCTCACTATTATGAACAGTAGCTTTGTGTGTTGGGTACCTTCTTCGCTAAGTTCCTTGGTGGAGAAGGAAATTTAATCCATTGTGAGGATGGAATTAGTGACAGAGCCAATCCTTTTTGTCGGGATTTCATGAGGGACCTTGACTTCCCTTAGTGATCTAAATAAAGCTTTTCGGTGTGGGTCTGATGCCATCAACAGACTCATGAGGGATATCTGTGCTGGAGTCTTAGCAAGTTGGTCCATTATTTTATGCTTGTTAGACTTGATCATCTTGGTGAAGGTAGTTAATCCTTCTTCATGTTTAGCTTATTCAGTGCTTGGCATTTCCAACATGACCTTCTTTTTTGGATCTTCCCTTAGATCATAGATTCTACTGGAGCGAGTGATACCCCCTATAAGCGAGCTTGATTACCTCCAGTTTATTGCCTGGTAGTTGAGAGGGGTAACTTTATAATTTTCAGGGGCCATAAGTACGTAGAAGGTGTGCCTTTTAGCTTGTGGGATCTCTTTTTTGTAGAATCTATAAACCTTTGGTTCTTGGTTGGGACCGATCATATTGATGGCAGATTCTGAGTAGTCAGATATCATATTAACAATGGGTCCATGGTTTCTTAGTGAGTTAGTCCATTATTTTATGCTTGCTAGAGTTGATCATCTTGGTGAAGGTAGTTAATCCTTCTTCATGTTTAGCTTGTTTAGTGCTTGGCATTTCTAACATAACCTTCTTTTTTGGATCTTCCTTCGGATCATATATTCTACCGGAGTAAGCGATCCCCCTTACAAGCGAGCTTGATTGCCCCCGGTTTATTGCCTGGTAGTTGAGAGGGGTAACTTTACAATTTTTGGGGGCCACAAGTACGTGGAAAGTGTACCTTTTAGCTTGTAGGATCTCTTTTTTGTAAAATCTATAAACCTTTGGTTCTTGGTTAGGACCAATCACGTTGATGGCAGATTCTGAGTGGTTAGATATCATATTAATGATGGGTCCATGGTTTGACAGTGGGTTGTTGTTGACGTTTGGAGTAGGAGCCTCTACAAAATCCAATTGTACTGTACCTTCATCAATTAAGTCTTGGATTTTGTTTTTCAACTTCCAGCACAAGTCAGTTAAATGACCTACCTGCCTTAGATGATTTTGTCATCTTGCATTGGGATTAAAGAACCTCGACTTGTACCTTTCACTGGGGGCTTTAGAATGGAGTAGATTATCTCTCCTTAACTTCTTAAGCACTTGACTGAGTGGAACGGGTATTCTGGTGAATTGTCTCAGGGCTCTGTTAGCCTGTGGTTGGCTTCTGTAATGTGGTTGAGTTGGTGGGGGATTTGTCTTGAAAGAAACCTAGGAGTTAGGCCTTGCATTTGAGTTGACCATGCTTACAGTAGCTTCTCTAGGCTTGCTAGTGGTAGGTTTAGCAGAGGGTGGTCTTCTATTTGTTGTATCTTGCAACTTGCTAGAGGAAACGATGCTTTTAATTCGATACCCGGCTGCTACTACTTCTGCAAAGCTAAAAGAGGCTTGTCTAATCAAGTAAGCAGAGTAGGGCCTCTCAAGAGCGTTAATGAAAGTTGTAGTTAGCTCTTTCTTAGTTACAGGGGTAGATACCCTTGTAGCTAGGGACTTGCACCTTTGAGCATATTCTTTGAAGAATTCATTGTGCCTCTTCCTTAGGGCAACTAAATCCATCATTGTTGGCGCCACTTTGACGTTAAATCTATATTACTTATAAAATGGTCTGGCTAACTTCTCCTATGTATTCACTTGATTAAGGTCTAACTGAGCGTACCAAGTTAAGGCAGGGCTAGTTAGGCTATCCTGAAAGGTTTGGACCATGAGTTGGTCATACTGTACATACTTGCCCATCTTGTGTACATATAGCCGGGTGTATAGCTTGGGGCATCTAGTCCCATTGTATTTTTCAAAGTCAAGTACTTTGAACTTTTCTGGAAAGCTTTCATAATCATAGGTAGAGAAGTTTGTTATGCTAATGTGCTCAAATTTATCATACCCTTCGAGCATTTTCATTTTTTCTGTAATTTGTTGAGTTAGCCACTTCTCAAGCTCTTTCAATTTGTCTTGGTCAACTTTAGGTTTTGGGTTGATCAAGAATGAGTAAGTATTCGGCTTAAAAGTTGGGTTAGCCTTTGGAAATAGCCCTTTTGTTTCAAAGGATTCGAAGCCTTGATTGACTTTAGTTAGGTTTCTTCTATTTTAAGGGGTGGGGCTTCAATATTCTTTCCATATCAGGCTTTGGAACTCTCTTCATTTGATGGAGCCATAGACCTAAGCAGAGAGATGCTTTCAACAAGAAAGCTCGGTTGATTTGCAATCTTTCCCACTGTTCATTCCAAAGATTGGAACCTCAACTCTGTGGTGTCAATAACCTCGAGGTTGCCATTACCATTGTTGGTGCTGTTGTTGTTGTTTCCTTAGTTAGCCATTCTAGTTTAAGAACGAGTTTTGATAGGGCTTCTCTAGAAAGTTTGACTTTTGGGAGCTATCTTGGCGACCTGGGTTAAAACCACTTCTCAACAAGTTAGCAAACGGATATTTTAATTTTTGAAAAAAAAAATGCAAATGAATGAAATGTAAGTGAATTACACGGATGAAAAGGAGAGGATCGATGAAAGATTAACAAAATGGCAAGTTATTTATTATTTTTGGATTCCCAGAGTCTTATTACAAGAAAGAAAGGGAAAGGTACAAATTCATCTATACTAATTTTCTTTTTTTTTCTGTGGGCTAGGTGACATTTTCTTCTTCTTTTAGTCATACTTAACCGCTTCCTCAAACTCTTGAATTTTCTTCTGGGCCATCTTCAGCTGGTATTCTAGGGCATGCAACCTTTGTCTAGATTCTCGGCGTAGGTTTACTCATTTGTCTTTCTCATCATAGAGGATCTCTATACAAGCTTTCATTTGGTCCATATAGGTCACCATTTTGGAGTTAGGGTGTACAGGGGAGGTTTGAAGGATTTCTGGTGCTCGATATCGCATTGCGCTAACCTTGTGAAGTTGATTGTATAAATACTCTTTGGTAACTTGGTGTTTGTCCACTTCTCCTACGAACTCACTCAGATCGATGTTTAAGCTTATAGTCCGGGTGTCCTACTAAGCTTTGATCTTGTGAAGTTTGGATGTCTTTTCTGTAGAGTAAGGCCCTTCGAGATTAAGAGTGAATGGCTCTAATAAAGGTTTGTGAACTATGTCCTAGATTCCTCTAAATTGTCTTACCATGTTGTTTGGATAGTAGCTTGTACACACTAACTCATTCCGATTAATGGCACAACATTATAATTTTTGCAAATCAGTATGACCTTAGTATAATTGCTCCACCTAGCAGTCCACGGTATGTCTTTTACTCGGAAATCTCATAGAACCTCTATCCAGAGAAGGGTAGGGATATCTTTTGGTAATTTGATCTTATCGATGAAAGAATCAATAAGATCAATCTTATTGGTGAATGTTCCCCTTATTAAGTCCAACCCAAAGCATTTGATGTGACTGATGAACCATACCATTAATAGTGCCATGCTTGACCTGAGATCTCCGTAGCCCCTTTTCTTAAGGAAATTAAGGTTGCTTATCTGCTTAGCAAGTAAGGCAGGAATGTAAGACTTACCCTCCTAAAATTGAGCTACTAACTCTATCACCCTAAAGTGTATAAGAAGAGACCCACTTGGAAACAAGGTAATGGCGAATAATGCTAGCACATAAGCCTTGATTCGATTTTCTTTCTAATTTCCAAGAAACAGAGCTTGTTTGTTAGAGTTGGGCTCATTCTAGAACCAATGGACTAGATCTCATATCTTAATGGCTTATTTGTTGCAGTTATCTGGGGCTTCATTTATCTCAGTCTTACGGATCCCTAAGAATTTTGAAAAAATGTAGGTTGGGCCGAAGTTGAGCTTCGGGATGTATATTTCATCTAAAGGAGGAGCTTGGAACAGTTAGGTATACTCTTATTGAGTTAGGTTGATCAGATGTGGTCCAAATTGAAAAGCTACTTCTTTGGGCTCCCAGAAATGGACTAAGGCCCTTATTAACGTAATGTTAACCTCTACTTTTGCTAGTGAGAGTATGGGTCTAATCTTGTTGGTAATGAACTGTTACTCTCTTGGGTTGAAGATCTAAAATTATTGGTTGAGTATGGGCTTTGGGTTTGTAGGTTTGTGGACATGAATCTCCTTGGAGAAAACCCTGGCATTAGATGAGCTGGTCATTTCTGAAATATTACAAAGAAAGCATAAATTATAAGGGAAAAACTAATTAGAAGAAAAGAAAATATAAAAGACCTCCTATGTACATCAATTCTAGGAAGAATATAGGGAAAGAAACTTTGGATCTTGTTATTTTTTTTTCTTTTTTATATAACATTGCCACTTTGTTAGTTATTCGTTGACCCCATGAAATGTAATGTAAGAAAGTTAAGTTCTAACAGTCCTTCAACTTTGTGACCTCACACATTTATGAAGAAATGATTCCTTAGTCACATCGAAGTTTAAGTGGTATAGCTTAATTAGCCCCAAACGGTGGTTGCCTTACTACGCTCGAAACTTACACAATGGCTCCCCGTCCTAAGGTCTTAAGATAACCCAGGTTCGACCGTATCTATCGTGCATTCGTGGTATAGTAAAATAAATCCCACCCCCCCTTAAAATAATTAAATACATAAAACCAAGCCTGCAAAAAAAAAAAAAAAAAGTTAGTACAATTATAAAAAAAAACGAGTAAATAAATTGCATTTAAGGTGATTTTAGAGATTAATCTTAATTTTGGAAAATTGAATGGCTAACTCTCTTAATGTCTTTAGTGGATTTGCTAAGCTATTGAGCTTGGTTTTTCACTCTCCCGGTTCTTTTTATAAAATTAGGTCTTCTTTAAACCGACCAGTATTAAACCTTATTTGTTTAATACTGATCCTCGATTAGGATTTATAAAAAACCATTTTTTTTTTCAACTTAAAAAGATATCGAAGTCGCCACCCAACCGAAGTCAGGAAAAAGAGTTAAGTTATAACCAATTAGGTGGATTAGTTATAACTTAGCCACTAGTCTAACAAAAAAAAAAAAAAACCGATTTTGTAAAATGGTTTTTGAAAACCAAAGATTTAGATCTGGGAGTTAGGGATTTTAAACCCTTACGGGTACCATTGACTTTCCAAAATTAAAGTTAAACTTAAAGAAATTACCTTTTAACTTTGAAAGATAGAAATTAGTTATTAATTAATTTAATTAGATAATCTAAAGTAAAGGGAAAGGGAAATTAGGTTTTTTCATTTTTTACCGTTGTCCCATAGGTGCCTAAGTACCCGTTATTCAGGATCAGATGTAGTTCTTTTTGTAAAACTTTAGTGGGTTAAATTGATTTTAGTTTTGTAAACATGTCAAATTTACATTCTTAGTTCAATTTGATTTATTTGAGGAAAATTTCTATAAAATGAAAGTTTTAAATTGAAATTTTTGTACTTTTTTTTTGGAAAATAAAAAAAAAGAGCCTTAATTTGGAAAATGGTTGATTTATATTTTTTTGAAAAAAAATCAATTTTTCTAAGTGATAAAAACAAGTGTTTATTCTTATTTTATCCCCCCCCCCCCCCCCCCCCCCCCC